>JAOYMZ010075575.1:0-27597 GCA_025802335.1 Pinguicula primuliflora | reverse complement strand
TTTCTTCCGTTGGTGTTGTATACTGAGGCTGAACGATACCTCTATTTATAGGCATCAGAAATGGTGTGAACATCGCAGCAACAGGCAGCAGACATTATTGAAAAACCATGTGAGGAGAAATTTCTTCATGACATTAATTCCATGTGAGGAGGAATTCCTTTGTGGGACCCTCAACAATTAGAATTAAATTACTCTTCATTTTCGGAATCTTTGACTACCATATTTCAGAATCGTTGACATCCTCCTTTTCTTCAGGTGGATAATTTTGAACGTGATCAACCTCTTCCTCAACATGCATGTTGCCGGGTCATCCAAATATGATATAGTCCGGTTCCGCTATTGGGGCAGCCAATGTCATCAACCCAGGGATGACAACGAAAATACTCATCCATCTCCTTCCACTTCCGGTTCTCCTAATTTTCTTCATCTTCTGAATCTTTGACTCCCTCATTTTCTTCATCTTCAAATTTTTTGAAAACATCATTTTCTTCAACGGCATAATTTTGGACCTGATTAACCTCATCCTTATTCTCATTCTCATCCTCAACATACATATCCGTTAAGTCATTCAGATATGAGTATAATCCAATCCACACGTTGGGAGAGTCAATGTCATTAACCCATGATGGCGAGGAAAATAGTCATTCATCTCCTTCCACTTCTGTTCCTCCTCGTCTTCTTCATGTTCATAATCTTTTACTTGCTCAACCTTATCCTCATTATCAGTGTTCTCCAAAGTAGCCGTGAGGATATTCTGGTGGCATATTGAAAGCAAACAAGTACCGCCTAAATACTATGAATAAATGGATCTCAAATGTTATAATTATGTAATACATTATATTTTAAATATATAGGCCAAGCACCACCCTTCCAAAGGGCAGTGCTTTTTTGTACCGAGTTTCCTGCAAACTCGGTAGATTCGGGTCTATTTGACTGGTCAAAGATTTCAAAGTATCAGCCTTCAAAAATATGGTCCAATTTATCGAAAATTATGGATTATTTAGTCTGAATTATTTGTATGTTGTATCACACTTGTTTTATTGCACTTCTTGTAATAGCCTGATTTTATGCAGCATTTTTCATTGATACACGAAAATAACAAATACATTAAAAGGGGGTCATAAAATTTGCCTTCCATTACATCTGGAGGGGGTTGTTTCTTCTACACAAATATAAATTTATCGTTAGATATATTTAAAATAATATGATAAGGCATAATTAAAAAATACTTACTCGATTTTGCTTTTTCTTGCTTCCGTCATCCATCTCGTTCTGACGTCTTTCTTTCGGCAGCTTGGGACCTAAGCGATTCTTTTCCCATTCGACAAAATTCTGTGTAAGCATTAATGGTGGCATGAAAACCTCAATACGTGGACCCTGCGGGTAGAATAGCTTTTCATACGTATTCATTAGTTCTAGAATTATCATTTCTGGAAGGCATTAATCCATGGGGTCCTGACAGTATACATGACAAACCTACATGTGATATTTATGAGTAATACGTTGACGAAAGGATCTTAAGAATATTAAATGAGATACTAACGTGTATCGAGTGCGAGCATAGAATGTCAAATCGTGATCACTTCCCGCAAGAACATCTGCAGTCTGCTAGTATTACTTGGTGATGCTCGTGTGAGCCTCACGTCTTAACGTGAGCAACATAATATGTAAGTGCGGATACATTCTCGTAAGGTATGACGACATGTATTGGTGTGCGATTCGTAACACTCTCATAAAATGTCATCGCCTTATCACTCCTCACGTCAAGCATTGAATTCATCCTCATGCTGCCCCATGTCATGATTTGAAATAGTTGATACAACTCTCCTGTGTTTGAGCAACGATTGAGGTGATCAGAAGTCAGCGTGCTCCCTTAGAACTCCATTAAAGCACTCTACCTTATTCGTTGTCATGATACCACAACGAGGTCCATAATCATAAGCGAGAGTCCACTTAACTCTATCAATATCACCCAGGTACTTATATGCAACACAGTTCTTTTGAAGAATCAGGATCATCTGGTCGTGAAATTTAATTTTGCTAGACCATGAACCTGTTAACTACGCCATTTTTTGAGCACTTTATCATTATATCTCACGTTAAAATTTGAACAAATATATCATAGGCAATATCTTTTCATACCTATCTCACTATTGAATACTGAAATTCGTTTAACTACCTTCAAACACCTTGTACCTATGTCAAAAATGATACAGTTGGGGTTGGTCTTTTATCACGTGTATGACCAATCTTTTCAGAGACCCTATGGGAAGCTGAATCAGTTGCTCACCTCTTCTTTCAATGTGAACAGATCGAGGAACTATGGACAGAAATCTATTGATGGTGCAGCGGCAAAGAAATTCGGTTGTCAGAAGACCCGTGGTCCAATTTCCTCCTACATTACAACATGCCCCGACGAAAATCAGATCTTGAATTTTGGAAATGTATATGGTCAATTGCCCTATGGGAAATATGGCTAAGCCAAAGCAAGCTCAAATTCAACCAACAGAGGTCGGAAGTTCATGAAATGCTTACCCGAATACAACTCAAGATCTGGGAACTGGGTCGCGCAAAAAATCTCTTCCAAGGTTACACGGCTTCGGACTGGACAAGGCAAGCGGTAGCGATCCATATGATTGAATTCAATTAGCAGGTTTCTGTTGAGTGTCGCTGATCGGAGAATCCTTCTGTAGGAGAAGACGATGATCAGTAGCTAAGAATATATTTTTGGACGAGTTGTAAATAGCCATTGGGCCGTGTACATAACTTTTCATCTAATACAAATTAAACTTTGAATAGCAAAAAAAAAATCTTTTCAGAGGCCATAATCATGAAGACTTGCTCTCTTCGTCCATCAACTCAAATATGGGAAAATTTTTGTATTTGTCACAAAATAGAAGCGTATTTTTGAAAATGTCACGCACCGGTCTTCAGAATACCGGGATCTTCATCTTCTCCAAATCATCTGAACTCGTCATTTCTTCAGGGTCCCAAAGGAACACCAAGTCATCTCTTCAGATGCTGGAAAATCTTCATCTTCTCCAAATTCCAGCTTCCTTGTCACAAATTTTCCTTGTAGCTGGAAAATCTACATTTGTCTTAATTGATCGGCATCCCTGAAACTCCAGCTATTATGGCTTAATTGATCGGCATCCCTGAAACTTCTTCAGACGCTGGAAAATCTTCATCTTCTCCAAATTCCAGCTTCTTCAGACAAGCACCAAGTCAGAAGATTTTCCAGCTATTATGTCCCAAAGGAACACCAAGTCAGATTTTCCAGCTTCTCCAGACGAGCACGATATGTCATATGAGGTGATGTTGGAAGCCGATTCGTGGGAAAAATCATGCTTATTCCGATACAGAGATGAAATCCACAGTGTGGGTGGAGAAGTAAACATCATGTTTGCACAAAAAAAAGTAGAGCTTTGCGGAAATAAACACCTTGAACTCTTGCGCAAGAGCAGAGCCATCTGAATTCCAAAACAACGCGACGGGGAAAGATGAAGTTCCGCGAATCTGTCACAGGTTGGGGATTAAACGGAAAGAGTAAATGAGAAGTTCTGCCTCATGAAGAACGGAAAGAGTAAACGAGCACCCATGATGGGATTAAACCTTCGCCAGATGAAGATGATTCGGAGAAGATGAAGATCCCGGTCTTCAGAAGACCGGTAGGTCTTAATGTGATATTAAGAATTTTAATGATTTCTTAATGACGCCCGGTGTCTGAAAGACCGGTATCTTTGTATACCAGTCTTTGGAAGACCGGTGGCACTCACTGGTCTTTGTAGCATTTTCAAAAATACACTACTATTTTGTGACAAATATAAAAATTTTCCGAAAATTCTAGTGCAAATATTCTGTTCCTGTAGACTTTCCGTTTAAAAAAAAAGAAGATTGAGAGAAAGGAAACTATATTAATTCTGGTGGTATTTGTTCTAAAATTTTGGAATTAACATGTTACAAAGATTTTGTCGTCAAGATTATCTAAAATGCTACAAATATAAATTTAAAATGCTCATTTTCGATCTTTAAGAGATTAAAATAAGTTAAAATTTTAATTTTGAAGTAATCGATTTTTTTTTATATAAATGGACTAGAAATTTGGTAAGCGAACATATGCGGTAGGCCCATTTTTTCGGAACTAGCTAAAATGATAAATATCCGTTGGTGAGAATGGCGGAACGGTGGCGGAGCAGGGCACATTTTTGAATTTTATAAAAATATAATAGATTTAAATTGAGCCCGTTCCCAACAAAAAAATAATCCGAGCCCAAATATGGACTTGGTTCCATCATTGATCGCTGGACACTAAGCCTAGTTCATTGGGCTCAGTTCTTAATTATTAAGCCCAATGGCCAATGGGGATCCAAATACACCTCTTCTATCTCCTTGCCCGGTCTCGCTGTTGACGCTATTGTTTGTGCGGTGCGTTCACTTTCCCAGTTCATCTTGAAATTCCGACAACAGTAATCAGCTCCTGATTATCAGTTTTCCTCTGAATTGATTATAATCTTTGTCTGCACAGACAGCCATATTAGTTACATAGTCTGGCAGATAGCGTGAGTACATAATTTGCTTGGAAGAGATGTCGAATCGATTCAATGGCAAAAACAGGGTCGATCACAAGGGTAATTCGAGTTCCCAGATGAAATTCGTGCCAAAGAAGGATTCCCAGAGAAGTGCTGCTCATCAAACACTTTCTAGTTCATTTCGCGCTAATCCAGGCGGCGGAGCAGGAGCAGGAGATGCTGCGGTTGCCTCGACGAGCAAAGTTCGTAGTGGGGATAACGGGGAAGGTTTAAATATAGATGCCCCGAGTGGCAGTTCTGTAATTTATTTGCCACAGGATGAAGCGGTGGCGATTGGTCTTGGAACCGACGAGGGAGGATTGGACCCTGTGGAATCACAGAGAGTCGTCGATTTGTGGAATACGGAGTTGTCTCGGTTACTGAAGTTGCGCCCTAAAGATTTTTGGAGAGAAGGTTGTTTACTTCAGAGGATTTTTATTATTTTTTTAGGAGCTTAGAATAGCATACTGATTGGTAAGATTTGGTTGTTTTGCAGTGGCTAATGATGAATCATTAAGTGCCTTCCTCGAAAGTTTTCTCAAATTCAGAAGTAGATGGTATGAGTTCACACACCGTGGAGCTCAGGGATCAGTTGCTGGAGTGATTGTTGGTGAGTTGGAGCTTTCTCGAAGAATCTTCATGGTCTTGTATCGCCTGTAAGCTACAGGATAACTCTTTTTGTATTGGAATATTGTCTTTATTATCAGATAAAATTAACTTCTTCTGCAGATCATCCAACCAGGATCCGGGGGCAAAATCCTTTGAAGCTCTGAATTCAAATGAACATGGAGGTGTGGGGTGATAAGTAATCTGCATTTGTTAGGCATAAGTATTTGCCTTGTTGTTTATTGTATTTTGTTCTTCATGGTAGTAAGGGTTTACGATGCAGTGAATCGTTGAATCCATATCAGCTGTTTCATTACACCAGTGCTCTAGTTTATTTATCGTGGTACTTTTTCTCCAGCTAAAAATTCATTATATTTTTCTGACGTAATGCGATCTGCAAAATGGCCATCATCTTTCACATTCTTACGTCAGTTTAACCTTCTCCTTTACATTATCAAAACTGAGAAAGTAATGGGAAGAAGTTGTTGTATGGCTGATGAAATTCTCAAGATTTCTTTTTTGCCAGTATGTTGTCTTCGTTTTAAAAAGGGCAAAAGTTTTGGCACGTCTACTATCTGGTTATGAGTTGTATGTATAGCTGTCTTGCAGAAATTAAAGTTGCTTGATTTGCCAAAACTCTTGGATGTATGTTCAATATACGGTCATGAAAATGAAGATCTGACACAAAAACTGGTAAGTTTAAAGACACAAGTTGCCTGTTTCCGAGTCTATGGGCACTCTTATCAATAACTTCTGACCCCAATCACTTTGTTGTTCACTATCGTTGACATTTAGATAGTTCTATTTCATAGGTGATGAATGCAATGAAGGCACAGCCTCATATCCATGATGATTTTCCTGATCTATTGTCTCACTTCTTAAGCATCGCGCAAACAATGAATCAAAGATGCAGCTCATCCTTAGAGGTTTCTCTCTCTCGCTTGCTCTCTATGTTTACGACCTAGACTTGATATCTTCATTCATATAAGTAATGTGCAATTTTCTTTGTGCTTAATGATGGCAGTGGTTTATTTTGCCATACAGGAGTTGCTTACTTCTGGGGCCTACCAAGATCGAGGATCCAGTCGCCTTCATCTTGATTATCTGGAGGTGCTCTTTTAATTCTTTCATTATCTAGTTTTTTCCTTCCTTTTGCAGATGCCATTTATAGTTCTGTTAAGAATAAATGAGCTTCTGCATCTTTCTGTCCTGTGAAATATACCAGAGTATTTTTGGTGGGTTGTTAGCAGATCTGGGGGACAGTTCTTTTTCCAGTGGTTCAAAGTTGTTTCTTTCTAGTGACATGTATCCAAATTCTTTCTCAGGTTATGGACTTCATAAATGATTCAGTTGTGTCATTGGATTCGTTTGTCAATGCATATAAACAGGCAGCTGTCTTCTTTTCTTCCCCAGTTTTGACAAGGTACTTCACTTGCTGCATCAGACGTTTCTGTTTTGTTAAGGGAAACCTTTCACAAGCAAAGAGCTCTAGGCAAACAATGTCACCTTCTTAATCATTTAGTTTAATATCTTTTCTTGCTAAAGGAGCGATGATATTCTTGTTTTTTATTTGATTAGTTGACAAAAAACTTGTTGAAGAGATACTGGGAGTTTTTTCATGATTAAATATTGTTAAGTTCGTGTATTTACTAAAATAGGCTTGATTTTGTGCCATTGCAGTTATGGAAATGGGGAAATTTAAATATTGTTAAGTTCGTGTATTTACTAAAATAGGCTTGATTTTGTGCCATTGCAGTTATGGAAATGGGGAAATGCTGACAACTCTCGCAATGTTGCACGACTCACTCTTGCCTTCTCTGCAAAAGGGCTTCCCAATTGCATTGAAAGTAGTTGAGGATGGTAACAAGGAAAAATCTAGTGGTTTTCCTACAAATGTTTTTGCTAGTATAAAGCTTCTATCAACAAGATTAGTAAATTTTGGATGGAGGTTACTATATTTATGCTATCTAAGCGATGAGGCTTTTGAAAGTAATTATTCGCTTAATGCTCCTGGGAAGATGTTTCCAGCCAATATAGAGGACCCTTCTGTGCGGGTCGACATTATAATACAAACAATTAGAGATCTTACTGGGAATGTTACCCCTGATCCTGGTTACGGAGCTTCAGCTACATTTATCCAGGCTATTGAGAAGAATTACAAAATCATGAGTAGGATCAAGTTATTGCAGGAAACAGGTGATGTTTGCTTTGAAAATTTGATTCTTTCATGATCATCCAGTTGTATTTTAGAAGTTTTTGATAACAAGCCTCTTGGTAAATAATCTCGTTTGGAGTGGTAAATGAAACCCAAGTATTCGTTTCTTCGCATTATAGCCCCAATTTCTGTTGCATTCAGTTTGCGATGCCTTAAGACACCACCCGAGGTGGTATGTGTGCATTGCTTCCGGAAAGGAAATTTAGTTACTCTTCTCACCTATGAAAATCACAATTTTTAGTAGGAATACATGCTTCGGATGGTTGCATTTCCCACCTAAATGTATCCTTTCCATATATTCAAGGTTCTAATTCTTCCAAGGAGGTGGTTTGCATAACATCTGATTTATATCTGCATATTTAACAGCAGTGCTGCTGTACATTTTCCTGATTATGTTCTCATTAAAAAAATCTAGGTGCATTCACTATAATTGTTTTGTGGTTGATTCAGTACCAAAACTTATGATGTTAAACTTTAGTTAATGGCAGTTGCATATCTGCAGGTAGAAGATTGATTGAATATCATCTTTCTTATGAAGCTTCAATGCTTGTTATTTTTTTCGCATTGTCACCTACTTGTCCTAGCCCTCTATGGATGCAATATTAAATTTATTGTGTCTATTCTGTATTTTCTATGGAAACAATTTACTCATCCTGTTGAGAGGTGGGGGTACGGTTGCGTACATCATACCCTCCCCACACCCTGCCTAATGGCGGGATTTACTGGGTGTGTTTGGTTTGGTTTGGTTTGGTTTGTGTCTATTCTGTATTAACTAACCGTTCGATACTGTGTTGAAGGTTGGCTATTGATGCAAGATGAACAATTCCAGTTCCTTTCTGCGGTCCTGTTGGCTCCACAGCAAGCTGATGTGAAAGCAAGTGACTCTACTTCATACAATATGGTAAACAACAAATCACATGCAGATGAAGATGCTGTGATGATGGAATCGATGATAAGCCAAATAAGAGAACTGTTTCCGGAATATGGTCGGGGCTTCTTAGCAGCCTGTCTCGTCGTCTATAACCAGAACACCGAAGAGGTGATTCAGAGGATTCTTGAGGGAACTCTTCATGAAGAACTGCAATCTCTTGATGTTTCATTAGAAGAGATACCGCCTCGAAACTCTGCCTCTACCTCTACCTCAAGCACGCATGACAAGGCCAAGGGGAAACTGGAAGATCATATCGCTGTGCCACAAAAGGTTGTAGTATCCTCTTCGACAAAGAATCAAGTGGCACTTCCTTTGAGTTCATCAACGCCTTCGATTGGCAGATTCGTGCGCAAGAATACCAACGATTCACCGGATTTTGAGACTCTCGATTGTAGAAAGGATAAGGAATTGGCGAAAACTGCAACCCTGATCTCTCAGCTGGAGTACGAAGATGAGTATGATGACTCTTTTGACGATCTGGGTTTGAGTGTTGGTGATTCAGGGCTTGATGAGCCAGACAGGCAAACAGAAGAAACGGACCGACAGGGAGTGCGATCTGCAGGAACGGATCACAACTCTACTTCAAATGGCGCCAACTCTAAATGGGGTTCCCGCAGAGCGCCACAATTTTATGTCAAAGATGGCAAGAATTACAGCTATAAAATTGCCGGTTCAGTTGCTGTTGCAAACTACAATGACGCCCAATTAGTCAACCAAGCGCAGAAGGAGCTTATCCATGGGCTAGGGCGAGGGGGCAACCTTCCTCTTGGCGCAGTTAGAACCTTAACGGAACAGCATGAGCAGATTAATCAGCAGGAAACTGATGAAGTCGTTAAACCGGGCGGGCTAGGAAGTACTGGCCGCGGCAGAGGCAGGAGGGGTTCTTCTTCAGCAGGTCTTAAAAACTCCACACCAGACCCCAAAGAGGATCAAGGACAGGATAATGAACAAGTTGGAGAAAGAGGAGGCCGCGGAAATTTCCGTGGAGGAAGGAGGGGAAGAGGGAGGGACAGTTTCAGGAAAGACAGGGCTATGAATAAGCATTTTTCTGGGCTCCCAGGTCACTTCACATGAGGACAATTTTTCTTCAGTTTCACTCAAAAGGAAACAGTTATGTTCAATTTTCTGGTACGATGGATAATTGAATCTGCAGTATATATCTGTTCTACTTCTCAGATTTTGGAATCGAATTTTTTAGCTCGATGGGTATAGATGAAACATGAAAACCATATTCCCGCAACGAGATTAGTCTCTGTTCGAGAAGTAAGTCGTCTAGCTCGCTTAGGCGCTAGGTGATCGCCCTCCGTCTTGTACGAATACCGCCTAATCACTCGCTTATGGGCGCCTAAGCGACCGCTTAGGCTGCATAGGCACTAGACGGGCCCTGATCGTCCAGGGACCGCCCAACGCTTTCTTGAACACTGATATTAGTAAATCTTTTGTATCTGTAAAGTACCTGTAATGAAAATTATTTGAAGTTTCTCGTATCTATTTCAAGAACACAAATTTCAGGACATGTATCAGTATTCTGTAGACTAGCGTGATACAACTAAGCCAATACACTAAATTTATCCCAAACCCACATTATGAAATCCAAATAGAAGAATGTTGGACATTCAAGGTATTCTATTCTACACAATGGAATTAGACTGGCAGAGCCTCCATCTCCATAAACCCTGTATCATCATCTTGGCAATGCCTTATTTCCTACGGTTTAATATTCGCCGTCGGCATATCCAGGTGTAAAATGGCCAGCATTCTTATTCTGCATAAAAGGAAAAGGTCAGAAATGCAACTTAGATCAGAAGCAGAAACTAGCACATGAAAGGGGGGAGAACTAACAAAAGAAATGAATCAAATACCTGAGAAGACATCCGTTGCTTGTTGAGTACTTGAGTTCGAGCCTTGTTAAGGGCAGAATTAGGTGACTTGAACATCTTCTGCGAAAACCGGAGTAATACGTGAATGTGTACAAGTCAGACAATTACACAAACAGTACATCATAACGTGTACACTGAGAATACTGAAGACAAAGCACAGTAATTGACCAACAAGAAATTGCACAGGAAACAAATGGCACTTACCTTTTCATATTCAGAGATACGATGATCATCACCTGAGAGGAACTTCTTCTTGGGCACAAAACCAAAGACATCATGAAGAAATTGATTATCCTGCAGAACACGGTGCAAAAAATCAGATGACAGTTCATAGCAAATACAAGGTTAAGCTTCGGGTTATTGCTTTTCGTAAGAGGCCGAAGACAAAAAGTGCACCTGCATGTGCTTTACAAATCCTCCTCCAAGGAAGTGCTTGAGGAAATTCAACTGCATGTTGCATGAATCAATTAATATCCGGTAACTGTACACTGAATTACTTGTTAGATGAAAGATGCAGACCTGAATTAATTGTGCCCAAGTGACCGTGTTTAAGGACTCGCCACCAATTTTTGTCGAGGTTTCCGGAACATAACCATCCTGAAATTTACGACAGTTAAAATTCTCATTCCACCAACAGACAAGGTACAATGTCGACAGTATACCTCAATAAAATCTTGAATATCACGGAATGTATTTCTTTGACTGTTCAGATCTTTCTTTGAAGAACCTTTACCAGCAGCTTCAGTGGAGAGTCGTCGAACTTGATTAAGGATCTTATTCTTCAATCCATGTATGTGCATTAATCTTCGCGAACCACCGTCAGTGGAAGGTTCACTAGACACTTTACTGTCTCCACAGAACTTTTCAAGGTTCCCCGTCTCAAAAATTAAAGCAAGTGCTTCACCAGCAGCAATACGGAGCAGTCTATCATCCTTGTCCAGCAGAGTCGAGAAGAAAGACATTGACCTGAAATCAGAAAAAGCAAACACTGCTAATAAACAAGCAAGCAAGGGAAAAAGATCAAGCTCGTAGCACGTTTGTATGTTAACAGTTACTAACTCTTGCCAACTTTTACAGTTAAGTGCCCTGCCATCCATAGTAGTCAGTAGAAACGACCAGGCAGATACTGCTGTTGTTATCACAGTCGGTGCGATTTTGGCAGCAGCCACCTGAAACATAAATGAATTACAAATGTAAAATTCAAACGACGGACAAAAAGAATAGCAACTTAGAGAAGCACGGCCAATTTTGGCATATGAATTTAGTATATGCACAGCTATTTTTAGCATGTGCCAGGATAGAATAAGAACATCGGAGTGAATAATATAAGAAGATGCTTACATTAGGACCCAATTTTGGATTAGCCACTTGCCACATTATTTGCATTGCTTTCTCAGTTTGTTCTGGTTCTTCACCACCAACAAAAGTATTAACAGCCAAACACTCCAGCAACTGTAACCATGATTCCAACAAAATATCAGGTGACACATAGAACTTAGGCCCAGTTTAGTAGACAGGATATAGTGAGATTTTGAAAAATTATCCCACTATATCCTATATTTAGTAACCAAGACAGATTAGGGAAAATTTTCCCGATTGACCCGGAAAAAAAGTGAATTTGGATGGATTAAGTTTCATTTCTAAACCTATGGGATTTGGGGGATAATTGGTCTTTTTAGTTGATCCTACACCCCTAAAATCATATCTAATCTTACGTACTAAACTCCGGATATATTTTCCCATCCTACTAAATCCCCTTCCACTATATCATACTCATCCTGCTATTAAACCTAGCCTACAGTCAAACATAAAATTAATCCAGTCAAACATAACATACAGATGACATTTTAGCAGGTTGGGGCAGACTTCTAAGACACTCGGATATAGGAGTCATTAATTCTTCCAATAATTCTTCAGCTTTCTCCCCTGGACCGGTGGTCAAAGCTATAAGCCCTGTATAAGAAGGAAACACAAAAATGATGCTTAAGATCATATCGATGATGAAATACAAATTGCAATATGGGTCAGCCTAGAGGAAAACCTATAGCATGAGATGCTAAAGCCACCTCCATTGCAGAACCCTTCCTGATCGAATTCAAGCATCGATGCATTATCGTAGCAAACCTAGAAGGACAGGAGAAATAACAACCCATGGTGAGATAAAGGAACATTGAATCTTTAAGGATTTAATAACACAGCTAAAAGCCAACCCACCCAAAACAAATAAATAAATATAAGCGGAAAAAAAGGTAAAACCTTAAGCAACAGAAAAGAAAATATTAGAAAAGAACCCCCAATATTATTTATCCACTAGGAAACTATACTGTTATGCAAGTGCCAATAATCGAAAAGTCATAAAAAATAAAGCAAAGCAAAAAGATTATAGACCAAAAAAATTAGAAAAGAGGCATGTACTTCGCTTCCACGAACTCGTGCTGTAAGCTGCTGTTAAATGCTTCAATTATCGTTCCCAAAGCCTTTTCTCTAGTAGCCCCCCTGCCAACACCACAATAAACAAAGCTGGTAAGCTAACATCGGAGTTACTCCTTATCAATTATAGGATACAATTGAATATTATTCTATTTACATATCAATTCAGCAGAAACCACTGACCGAAGCGGAAATTTAAAGCAATTACCTCTTCTCATATAAAGCATCTATGCACTGATCAAGCAGAGTGTCTTTATCTACCTGCACCTCATCACTACTCTGCTCCAGAATATGAGAGCCCATCGATGACGACACAGACGAGCTGACACTATCTGTGTCGTCACTGTCCAGCATTGCATTATTTTTCTTGTTAGAACTTCCTAAAATTTCGGATACAAAAGTTACATAGAATATCCAAACTCTAATAACAATACAACCCAGCAGCACAACAAAATACTCACAATTAAAGGCAAAGATCAAAAGTTAACTTGTGCGTGAAAATGGTTCTTAGTTTGTGACAAGAAATGCTTGAATACAAATTCCAAAAAAGTCCAACCAAGACAGTTTACATGACAAATTCATATTCCTCTACATCCAGAACTTCCCATGTCCACGTCAGGTGTCCATAATGAATAATCAATTTGGACGAACTTCACCAGACGGTTTAACTGCCGTGGGCGTAAATACTTCAATTGGGCAGGTGAGAACGGATTACTTGTTCAACGTTTTATGTTTTTTGACTGAATATAGTAACTTTACCTTTGCAATTAATCCTTCAAAAGTTGAATAAAGCCTATACAAGATTCACATGACATCATATATAACGGACTTCGTACAGACTAAGCATGTTTACGAAAATTAAGTCATTACCCAACAGTAAAACATAGAATCATCCCAAACCAAAGTGTTCATACTTCATCGAAGTATTGAAAACGAACATTCACGAAGAGAGTCCAAACTCTTAACACATAAAGTAACACATATTCTCAATTTCACAGTATAGTTAACAGACCTATTACATACCCCACAACCACCAATTCTTTTAAGCATCTAACCTATATCACTAAAACAGCAACATTAAAAAGCACTAATATGAACAGGGTTGAGAAAGAACTTACTTTTACCCATGATGATCAATAGCCCAAATCCCTTCAATAGTCGAATTTTACTAAATTCTACGTTAGGAGCAACACAAACAAGTATGTCCAATATCAAAACGACGCAAACAATCAACGAAAACGGGAAAATTTCCAACCGAAGACGAGCAATAATAATATGAACACGGCAACAACTCTACAATCGAATCGATCAAACTTCTATCCATGAAACTGGCTATATAGTATGGCTAGCTAGCTTGAATTGCTTCCTGTGAAGAGATCGATTCCGTGCGAATAGGAAATAAGGGGAAAAGAAACACGGGAGTTTATTCTAGGTCGACACGAATATTCGTGGAAGGGTGTGATGCGATAGAAACGGTACCGTATTGATGATTGCGTGGAGGCCATGCAGACCGTAGATTGGGGCTTGACGGCCGCCGATAGGATATCTGTGGTGATTAATTGCGGGAGAAATATATAGGGCGGAGCACGTGGGGGAGATGGATGCTGGCGGGTGGATGTACAATTTTTTGGCAATGATGACTAAACTGATTGAAAAATTATTTTTTAATTAATTTTAGAATCGATTATATATTATGATTACGATAAACTTAAAATCAAAAACTCAAAATCAAACCAAAATATGAAGTTCAAGTCTAATGCTAGAAATTTTCCTACGGTGGACCTGCTCATTGGACAGGGCCTTATTATGCATGACAATGGATCTGGACCAGATCGATCATAAATTTAAGTAGCACATGTGAGAAGCAGAAAAACGGATCCTCCCTAATCACACTCGATTTTCACCTCAGTTCGTCTCTTCCAAAAATGTTCCATCCCATAGTTTGAGCCCTATCGAATCCACCTCGCCTACAAGCCGTCGGTCGCTGCTGGGATTCACCGCCGGTCGCTGCCGGGATTTGCCGCCTCTTCCATCTTTCCGCAAGGATTCGCCACAAGGTTGAATGGTGGTATCACTTGCTGCTGTTTATTGTCCAACAATGGTGCCTGACATACCTGCCACCCAAAATACGATCTCTATCTTGTAATTCTGCTTCTAGGAATCGACAACCACAGAAAGAATTTTTCATGTTGATATGAATCAGTCGTTCCTTAGGAGCATAGCATTCAATTTCAGCAAAATTGAAATTAGGAATATGTCTACCACAAAGGAGAGCATGATGTCAAGCTACTGTTATTATAATTTTACCTTGCGCGACAATAGAGATTCAGAGAATCCTTACGTGACGACATAAAATCCTTGCGTGTTGGCGACTTGGAGACGAAGGTGATTCTATTGCCGGAAATACTTTGCGGACTACCATCAGACCGAATATTAAACCGAAATTCAAGGAAATGGCAATATTACCCCCGGCTCGAGCGTGTTGCTGTGCTTTGTGGGAGGGACAATTTCGTCATTTCTTTAAATTTCGGTTTAAAATTCGGTAGGCGTGTAGTACGTCTAGCTTCAATCTTCTATTGCAAATATTAGGGATCAGACGAAAATGATGAATAGTGGAGAGGAGAAAACGGGTTTCTCCTTGGATCTATTATTTTCTTCTCGTCGCGTGATCGATCTGATCCGTTGAATTAAAAATCAACGCTCTAGATCCATTCTGTCCAACAAGCAGTTGTCCACCATAAGAAAACTTCTCATGCTCTTCATCCACTAAAATGCCAAGTTTTTAGATTATTTTCATTTATTGATTGCATAATCAACGCAGCATGAGTATTCCAAAACCATTTGACATGGTAAATTCGTAAATATTTTTGGACTAGTTAGGATTTAATGGTAAATAGGTGACCTTTCTTAGGTCTAGAATTCACACCGCAATTAGTGCTCAATCAACCTTAATCCACATATAGGATGCAAGCCCCCTTCGAGAGTACTCTCGGCGAATATCATTGTATTCATCATGGCTAAAAAAAGTAGACCCATTATATTAATTGATGCGGCTTTTCTATAAAAAAATCAGATTGCCTGTGCAGCAAGGAGCACAAGAACACGATACGCCAGCATACCATTCGTTCAAGATATGACTCATACTTCATGGTCATCCAATCAAGTTTTGTCGCTTCGAATTCTTGTACTTATTTTTTCTTCCGATATATGTTTTCTCGAAAAAAAAAATATCATAACGGAATCGTAGACGGGTAGTACAATGTCATGATTGGGCCCTGTCAAACGCATCTTGTTAACGGGCTGATGTCGTGGCTCATTGTACCAATAAATTTGTTAGTTTGAACATTGAATTAAATCGTGCCATTTCAATATTGGGCTATCATTAGAGCCGATAAGTTTATATGGAAGATTATATATGGTGATATTTTTTTTGTGAACTGCTATAACATTTTTGATAATATAGAGAACTTTACTGAGGTAGGTAAATCCAACGTCCTAACGTAATAGTTTGTAAACCACGGTAGGGAGTTAAATCACACTTGGCGAGCCATATGTGACAGGATCGTGTCACTGAGGGGATTTGAACTCATGACCTATAAGTGCAATTTTCACTCTCAGAACTACTAGCCTCTTTATGAACTGCTATAACTTATAAAATTTGTGAATAAATATAGGTAGAATGGTGTGCCCATTAAACTTATAATATAGAGTGTAACGCTACATACAAAATTAAGTATGAGGCACAAAATGACATTGTTTTGAGCCATGTAGTGATTTTTAACAAAACGACGTCGTTTGTGTATTGTACTTAATTTTTTACCTAAACCCTAAGTACATGTAGCATTTCTCTAATATATGTAACAATTGCCAAAGCAACGCACCTTCCCTCTACCTTAACCGGGGAAGTGGCATGTCACACTCCTGCCATATCACTCACTTTTGTCACACTCATGCCATATAGTATAAATACATTGTTTGACAGGTAAAAAGTTATTTTTAACATACAATCAGGCCAACTGACATTTGCAATGAATTTCTGTCATGTGGTATTAGTGTGCTAGCGTAAGTGCACCATATCATTTCCGACCCGCATGACTCTTAGATGCATTGGGTATAGAAAGGATTTTGAACAAAGGAATTGTGTAAATTTTCTTTAATACTTTCTTTCATTGATTTACATGTATACATAGATTACAAGAGTATGTTTCCTACTCTACCAAGATCCCTACAATCACGGGAGAAATTATAAGGTAAGGATTTGTGATTATCCTTACCTTATTTGCAATTTATAATTCTCACCACTCCCCCTCAAGTTAGGTGTGGGGCATCCAACACCTAACTTGCATAACAGCTCATGAAATGATCGACTATCCACTACTTTGGTTAGGATGTCTGCTTGCTGGTCTTCAGACCGTACAAAGGGAAGTGTAACACACCCACTTTTAAGCTTTTCTTTGATGAAATAACGATCTACCTCTACGTGTTTGGTCCTGTCATGCTGGACCGGGTTTTGTGCAATTTGATTAGCAGCTCGTTTATCACACTTCAAGGGACATGCTTGGGATGGTGCGAAACCCAATTCTATCATTTAACCTCCTTATCCATAGTACCTCTATCACAACATGAACCACGCCTGGAAATTCTGTCTCACACTAGACAGGACGACTACTTTCTGCCTTTTGCTTCGCCATGTGGCAAGATGGCCATCAACAATCGTAAAATATCCCATTGTAGAACATCTGTCAACTGAAATTGTATAGGCCTCGATTTTCAAATGTCCATTCTTTCGATAAAGTATCTTAGTGTCAGGGGATCCCTGCAAGTACTTCAAAATCCTCATGGCTGCATCCATGTGATCCTTTTGAGAATTGTGCATAAATTGACTAACAACCCCCACAGCATATGCAATATCTGGACGAGTATTTGCTAAATAAATCAGTTTCCCGACCAGATGTTGGTATCGGGTTCTGTCTGTACTTTCATCTCATTCCACAATCTTCAAACCATGGTTAACTATCATAGGCATGTATGTCGGTTTGCAACCTATTAGTCCAGCCTCAGCAAGTAAATCCGGCATTTACTTTCTTTGTGAAATGTAAATCCCTTGTCGTGATCTAGACACCTCAATTCTGAGAAAATACTTGAGCATTCCCAAGTCTTTCATCTCAAATTCCCTGAAGAGAATTCCTCTCAAATTCTCAATTTCAACAGCATTCATCAACATATATAATAAGGCAGGTAATACCTCCATCCTGATACTTCAGGAACAGAGTGTGGTCAAAATTGCTCTGAGATAACCATACTTCTTCATAGCCAGAGTGAATCGACCAAACCAAACTCTAGGGACTGCTTCAAGCCATAAAGAGATTTTCTCAACTTGCACAACTCATTAGGACGGAACTCATCTGAAAATCCCGGTGGACCCCTTCATATATACCTCCTCGCTCAGATGTCCATGCAGGAATGCGTTCTTCACGTCAAATTGATGCAAATGCTAGACATACTTAATCTTTGTGTACTTAATTAAGTATACATGTCAAAACGATGTCATACATGTCATACATGTCAAAACGATGTCGTTTTAACCTGTGTTGGGTCAAAACGACGTCCTTTTAACTTAAGTGTACAAATATTAAAAAATATACATTTATCTTAATATGTGTACACTTAAGTTAAAACGACATCGTCTTGACTCCACACAAGTCAAAACGACGTCATTTTAACTTACATACATAATTAAGTAAAAAAAGAGTAAGTATGTATAGTATTATTGGATTGCATAATCAACCTGACATAAGTATTCTAAAATCATTTAAATACTGTAAATTTATAAATATTTATGGACCATTTGAATTTAATGGTAAATACTAGATAGATGGCCTTTATTAAATCTCCAATTCAAACTGTAATTAGTGCTAAATCAACCTTAATTCCACATATATGATGCAAGCAAGGGTAGACTGACTCAGGGGTGGGCTCGATTTTTGATCTGCCCCCAGAAATTTCTCTTCCCTCACACAGACGCCCACAAACTAGTGGAGCGGAGCAATGGCTATGGCAACGTCGTCTTGCGTATCCTGTTTGGAGCTGCTGTGAAGCTGAATTCTCTCACTCGCAAACACTTTGAATACCCCATTCAATCCTCCTAGCTTTTCCTCAAGCACTTCTTCTTCCCTTGTGTTTTCTCTAGAGGTGAGGTGAACTGCAAAAACCCTGGCATAGTTGTCTCGTTCCTCCTTTATTGGTTCATTTACAAGACATGGATGTTCGGCTTTCTGTGTTGTTGTTTTGATTTTGGTTTTGTGTGCTTTAGGATTGACTAGAGGTGGACAAATGAGATGGTCCTGGAATCGGTAGTACCGAGAACTGAAAACAGTTATCCCATTTTTCCGAAATTATCGGAAATTTGGGAAAACAGGACGGTTCCGATACTGGAAATTTGACTCCCGTCGGATATCGGGATGGTTCTGGGTACCATATACCCTTATCGAGATATACTCAATAAGGGTTTAATTTAAAAAACAAATAAAAAATAAAAAAAATTAGTCTAATAGTCAAGAAAAAATTCAGGATTCGACCCCTTATCCGGATGATAACGGTCCGGGTATTTTTTCGATAAGAGACCGTTACCGTCCTGAACCGAATTTTCGATACCGAACCTTACCGAGACCCTAACAGGTATTGTCAATATCCCCACCATTTCCCGTTTGTCCACACCCCTAGATTGACGCAGGTGCGCCCAATGATAAAAAAACCCTAATAGGCGATCGATAGTGTGTGAAACTGGTGCCAAGAAGCCAGATTCTGCTGCGAAAAGAGCTCGACAGGATGAGAAGAGACAGTTGTTTAATAAAGCAAGGAAATCTGAGATTAGAACCCGAATGAGGAAGGTTGGTTAGTGTGACATTTTATGAAACTTGATGTTCCGTGCATTTCTTCTTCTTCATTTTGGGGTACATCTGTTTATTTGTTAATGGTGCTTTGTGGAGGATTTTGGGTGGTTACTGGTTAGTATGGACTTCGTTGCTCGGGTTTATATGTTCTTCAAGAGAGAGGAAGTCCTGTTTTAAGAGTATTGATTGATTGAAATTGTCCTCGAGTAAACTTCCAGCATCTCACTTAGTAAAGTTAGAATAAAGTTCAATCATTTATACTCTACTTTGTTGTTGAATTGAACTATAAGTTGAAGCTGGAGGTGGTGGGTTAACTCTTTATAACTTGTGTTTTACATGTTAGCTTTCTATACTCGGATGTGACCATTATGGAGGCTTACCGTTCTGGCTGAAGCAGGATGAAGAGTTCTACATATGTATAGGGAAAGCTTAGGAAACTAGTTCGAGTATCTAATAGTTCCATGCTACTCATTGGACTTACAATCTTACTTTCATATGTCTGAATCTCCCCCTGTCCATGCATATAAAGCTTAGCAACTATATCACTAACAGTTGATATTTGGCTGATAAAAAGCATAGTTACTTTCCTCAACGATGTTTGAATTTCTTCATGTGTTAGAGCTATTGGTTGATTAGTCACAAACTGTAATTTATTGCTTCTTTTTCTCAAGCGGTGAATTAGGAAAACAGATTCACCAGGCGAATTTAGCTTGCAGCTGGTTCTATACATTATTTATGTTCATACTTTTACCAATAGGGTTGGAAATAATGCAAACAGAGACACCATTGTTATAACAGATAAAAAGGATCTTACATCTCAGTTAAGTTGAAATGACTCATTTGTCCTATATATAATTTAAAGTAGTATAAGTAGATTGGATCCACCTTTTTTACACTTTGAACATAATTGTTTCTGATTTTTGATCGGCTTGTTGTGGAGTTTTTTTATTTCTGAAGTAAGCGTTTTATTATTTGAAGAATTCTTACATTTGTTTTTGCTCATGTTGTTGATGGTTAATATTATATTATTTTTTGTTTTTTTATTTTATTTATTATTAAAATATTTTTTGTTTAAAAAAAATTAGGGCCCAAAATTTATAGACTTGCATCCTGGGGTTAAATTTTAAGCTAGTTCCGCCCTTGTATGCAAGCCCACTTTGAGAGTACTCTCGTAACTTGATGAATATGGTTGTATTCATCATGGTAGTTAAAAAAAGTTGGCCAATTTATATAATGATATTAATTAATGTCGTTTTTCTAGAAAAAATATATCGCGGCAAGGGCAGATCTAATAAGGGGCGGGCTCGGTCTATAGCCCGGGTCCAATTTTAGGTTTGCCCCAACTTTTTTTAAACAAATATCTTGCCCAAGCCCATCACAAATTTTCTTTTTTTATTAATATGAAACAAAATCGTATCGGTAATATAATTTGCAGGAATCGATCCCGCGTTCGCATGCTAACAGTGGTATTGGAGAAGAAGAAATGGCCGGGGATTGTGCATTTTCCGGCGAGTTCTGGCATGTCCGGCACCTTGTACGGAACGCAGTGTCCGGCAGGTGAAAAATTCTGTAGGAAGCTTATTGAAAGCCACCATTTTGACTCGCTAATAGGATTGGGCAAAAATAGATAAAAAAAATTGTATGCATTAGCCCAGAATTTGTATGTTATAGTGGGTTTCCCATTACCAAATTCCAAAATCATAATTGAGGACAATTGAATCTTTTGAATAAATTACAACCAAATTATCGAAACCCAACAGGGTATGGGCCTTGTACATTTTTTCATAATGGTGTGCCCATCAAACTTATAAAATATGTGCCAATTGCCAAAGCAACATCCCTTCCCTCTAACTAACCGAGTAAGTGATATGACGCACTCCTGCCATATTACTCTTGTCACTGAGAAGTACATTGGCTGGCTGATTAAAATTCATTTTTAAGATACAGTCGGGCTCATTGATATTTGCAATGGATTTGTTTCCCGTGGCAGGAATGTGGTGGTGTGAGTACATTGCTCTTTGATGTATTGCTCATTCATTTTGAGGGCATGATACTTTATCGTTGATATTTCTCTATCATCAGCTTATGATTATTTGTTAGATAATTATAATATTCGGAATTATTTTTAGAAAAAATTAATTTATGGGATCCATGCAAAGCCATCCCTCCACATGGACCAGGTACGACTCGGGTCTTTGGCCCGCGATCGTGGCCCCAAAGAATTGTTTGCACCCAGTGGGGATTGAACCTGAGACCTTATCCCTCTTTGGAGACTTAAGTTTCAGGCTTCCACCACTAGGCCAATCCCTTGAGGTTACTTGGCTTACGATTATATTCCGATGTTTGGCCTGGACGTTATTAAATTTTTAATAAACTGGGTCGGTCCGAACTCAACATGGGTCAAAGACCTGCCCGGCCAGCATGTGGTGGACAACGGACTTTGAATAAATGGAGCCCAGCACGGTGTGGGTCTCGTGTGTGTGGTGTGAGTGAGGTGAATTTACTTAAAAATGTGGTTATGTGGGTATTATCCTCAAAATCCAGATACCAAAGTAATTGGACTTACCCCACAATTCTTTTATAAATCACGTATTCTCTACTTACCTTTCCAGTGATATATTTCAATAGACTTTTGTTCTGTGACATGTACAAGTATGGGGGATTGGGTGGGATCCAGTCCAAGGAATTGTGTTCTGTCTTCTGTTCTGTCATGTGAGCACGCTTCCCACTTAGTTTTTGGGAGTTACAAGATTGAAGGGGATGAGTAGTTCTCAGTCAAACCTTTGGGAATCCAACCACAGGTTTCTTGCATTTGTTTATCAAAAAATGAAGAATCTGAGCACTCTTCATGTTTCTGATATAATATTGAACAAACAAAGGTGGTGATCAAGCTGGTAATTCATTGCTTTTGATCTACTGTGATATTTTTCTAGTTGTATTCTTTGTAAATACATTTCTTAACAACTGACCTTAGGCATCAGCCTATATAATCTGCATTGGTTTGACGAATCAAAGCCTAAATCCAGATATACAACACCGAATATTCATTATCTTTATATGATTTAGTATCCTTTGATCCAATTGCAAAATTACACTAACCCATTTGACGAGGCCTGTTTCATAGAATTCTGCACCTCCTTTTAAAGCTACACTACACAGAATTCACCATCATTCCTCAGCCAATGAGTTAGTATTTGACAAACAGGCACGGAAAGTACCTGAAACAAGAGAGAGTTTCTTCCCAACAATGATTCTTCAAGATCAAATTCCAATGGGGAAACAACAAATTTAATGGGAAAAAATATCAACTGTGTTTTTGAAGTTGGATTTTCTTAGTTGAATCCAGAAAAATAAATCAAGGGTGTGCACAATATGTGCTAATTGTTTTTATATATTACTAACTCCTTCATGAGTTAATCCCAACGGTTAGCTTAATAGCGGAGAAATTGGATTTAAAACTCAAAATAATAAAATGTTCTGGGTTCGATTTTCATCAACTACTAACAAATTTCTCGGATAACGGCTACGGGTTTAGGCCAATTCTTACACAGTTCATGTGGATGGATAGTTTTTCATGAATCTCATGGGTTACTAAGCCACACAAAGGTTATAAACAACATGATTATCACAAAAGAACCCCTTAAAGAGTGAGCATTTATCCGTTAAATCTCATACAATGTTAATTGTACCATCTAATTTGATCATATTACTAACGTATGATATGTCAAAAATCAGAATGACACTCTTAATTATTTATCTTTATATTTTTTTAATTGTGATTATGATTGTTGTCACACCATGAATTTAATAATGAATCAAATCACTTAACTAAAAAAAATAATGAGTCAAATTAAAGGGTACGAATAGTACTACTCTAATCTCTATAGAGAAATTTTCCTATGCTACCATTTATTTGCAAGACAATTGATCTATTTGCAAGACAATCAACTTCTCAACTAATTTTACAACAGAAGAAAAATCAACTTCACAACTAATTTTACAACTGAAGAAAAATCAACTTCTCAACACTTCCTTTGTAGCCCATTAAGTCCAGCAGTGCAGTCAACATTAATCTATGAGGCATTTCATCAAACAACTTGCAAACGGCCGAACAGCAGAAATAACTGGCTTGTTTGATTGCCTGCAGACGCCAGAATGTAAGCCAACATTAGCAGATCATGAACAGATAAGCCAAATATTCAAGATAATAGTAGTTTAAGGAGCTTCACACGGAATTGAACGATAAATAAGTCATAGCGAAATCTCAGGAAAATATGGAGAAAAGAAAGGCTGAAACAAAACAGAATCAGACAAGTAACCACTTCGAATTATACAAGTTCATAAATCACCAATATGAAATTGAAAGAAACAAATGTGCAAAAATACCACTTCGAAATCGGGAAAATCGTGAATATGCCAAAAAAGAAACCCTTCATAACCTTAGATTGACGAATGTCGCTGGGACGAATAATGCCGAACTCGAACTGGTGACCGGGTTTTGAGGTTGAAATGGCGACTTGGTTGAGGGATGAAGCTGTCGGAAGAATCGCTCCTAGGTTTGCCAGATTTTGGAGCGATGGATTTTGGGCGAAATGGGTGTTGCTGTTTTTCGGAAGAATCGGTCCTAGGTTTGCCAGATTTTGGAGGGAGGATTTTGGGCAATGGCTTTTTTTTTTGGACAACCCGACACCGAATTCCAACGACCCACGTTTTGTGCAGTTCAATTTAACTGTGAATCTCAGCCATCCATTTCCACATCGAACGGCGTAGAGGAGTGTTGGGGAAACAGTGCATTTGGTGGGTATAAATGGGCTGGGGAGGGGAAGGGGACTGTTTATATATCGACCAGAACTGTTGCCTAGAGCAGAAAATTTCCCACCGCACCGCCAGTGCGGTGCCGGTGTGCATCGCGCACCGGCTGTGTGCCACTGCACTGCCTAATCAACAGTGCGGTGATGCAGTGATTCGGTGCGGAGATTTCCGTCGGTACCGCGGTATTCCCATGTTTTTTATAAAAATTTTTCAACGGCTCTTATAGCCGTTGGAATGGTAACGGCTTAGCCGTTAGCCATTTTTAATTATTATTATTATTATTATTTTTAAATCCTATATCTATAAATATCCTTGGATTTCAACATAATTCTCACCAATAATTTTTTATCTTCTTTTTTACTTGTCTACAACTATCTCTACAAATCTTGATTATGGCTTCTTCTTCCGCAAGTTCATCTAAGAAGTCGAGAATCACTTCCGAAGTTTGGAATTGGTTTGATTATGAGGTTGAGATTGAGAAGAATGGCACGAAGAAGGAGTGGGCAAAATGCAAACTTTGTCCGAAGGTGTACCGTGCCGATGACTTTTGCGGCACATCAACCATGCGCATACACTATCTAAAGAAGCATGCCTCCACAACTCCTTCCGGTGTTAGAAGATGATATTAGATATACAATTCCATTTCAAGCATTTATCTCCTCTCGGTCTAGCGAAGTTATGTATGAACATGAATTGGCTACGTTTTTATGTATGAAAATGAATTTGCTATATTTTATCTTACCATTTTATGAGGCTACTAATGATTTAACTGGAACATATTATACAACTTCTAATCAAGTTTTATCTTACTTCTAAACAAAAATTTAACATTTTAACATAAATCATTTTTTTTTCCAATTTTTTTTGATTTTTTTTTATGTATTTTTAAAAAATTTCAAATATTATTTAATGGGACCCGACCCGAAATAATCGGGTCGGGTCTGGTCACGGTGCAGATCAATCTAGTCTAGTGAACTTGGGGTTTGATCTCGTTGCCTCATTTTAACCTAATCTCCACGACAGATCAAACCCCAAGTGCAGAATTCATCACAATATTCCGATGGCCGCCGCCGCCCGTCCTCTTGTGACTGTGCAATCCCTTGAGTATGATATGGCTACTGACGGCTCTGGGGCATCTAACGCTGTTTCTCTTCCCGATGTGATGAAAGCGGCGATCCGTCCCGACATAGTTACATTTGTGCACGGCCAAATATCGAAAAATGCCCACCAGCCGTACGCCGTGTCGAAGCGTGCTGGCCATCAGACCTCCGCTGAATCATGGGGTACAGGTCGCGCTGTTTCACGTATTCCCCGCGTTCCCGGTGGCGGAACTCACCGAGCGGGTCAGGGAGCTTTCGGTAATATGTGCCGTGGAGGTAGGATGTTTGCCCCTACTAAGATCTATCGCCGCTGGCACAGGAAACCCAACGTTACGCAGAGGCGCCATGCTTCTGTTTCGGCACTTGCTGCTTCGGCTGTGCCCTCTTTCGTGCTTTCTCGCGGACATAAAATTGATGATGTCCCCGAGCTCCCTCTGGTTGTATCTGATTCAGCTGAGGCAGTTGAGAAAACCAATGCGGCCCTGAAAATTCTCAAGCAGATTGGAGCCTCAGCTGATGCAGAGAAGGCGAAGGACAGCCAATCTATTCGTCCTGGAAAGGGAAAAATGAGGAACCGGCGATACATTTCAAGGAAAGGACCTCTCGTGGTCTATGGAACCGAGGGGGCTAAGCTTGTTAAGGCATTCCGCAACATTCCCGGTGTTGAGGTTTCTCATGTTTCTCGTCTTAATCTGTTGAAGCTTGCTCCTGGAGGCCATCTTGGAAGATTTATTATCTGGACAAGATCAGCATTCGAAAAGTTAGATGAGATCTATGGAACGTTCGACAAGCCCTCCGAGAAGAAGAATGGTTACGGTCTCCCGAGGACTAAGATGGTTAATGCTGATCTTGCAAGAATTATAAACTCTGATGAGGTTCAGTCGGTTGTGAAACCGGTTAAGAATGAAATCAAGAGAGCCGCACTTAAGAAAAATCCTCTGAAAAATTTGAATATCATGCTAAAGCTGAACCCCTATGCTAAGGCTGCTAAGAGGATGGCACTGTTGGTTGAGGCGCAGAGGATTAAAGCTAAGCAGGATAAACTTGAGAAGAAGCGGAAGACGATCAGCAAGGTATTGTTTCTCTATTCATTTTTCTTTATAGCCTAATTGAAGCTGCTGCTCCCCGTATTTATTTGTAATATACCTTAATCTAACATATTGGTTTTCTTGTTACAAGTATTACTTTCAGAATATTCTTCTAACTTATTTTTATCATGATTTGATGACTATGAGCAATACATAGCTTTAATTGGCTCTGATCTGTGTTATATTCACCGTTTAGTGCGTGTATCATGTTTATGCAAAAAGCAAAAAAATGTATCATGTTTATTATTAACATGATTTTCTTTTTCAGAATCAATTTGTTATATTGTTCTTGTGGACTGGATTCTCACCCACTGCGTTTTGTTTATATACTTCAACTCAAGTTACTTTATTTCTGCACATTCCTTTCCTGAGATCAGCTATCATTTTACCTTATGTCTTGAAAATTCCTTTCCTGACATCTACTCACATTTCTTACGCGTGTCTTCCCTGCTTTAGGAGGAAGCATCGGGCATCAGATCTGCTAGCAAGGCCTGGTACAAGACAATGATTTCCGATAGTGATTATACAGAGTTTGATAATTTCTCAAAGTGGTTGGGCGTGTCTCAGTGATTCCTGTTTCATTTCATTATCCTTTACAAGCTTTTTTTTCTTCTCATTACTATTTCCTCTACTTTGGATTTGCTTGCGGTTACAAGTAGTTCAGATGATAGGTGAAAGGGTATGACTTCACTCAAGTCTCATCCTTCCTTTCCATTTTTCCTTGTCAATGCGCTCTGAACACAGGATACTTTTGTTTTGAGATTAATTTTGTTTTACAACTTTCGCCAGACTACATGTTCATACGAGGATGTGTTGCCTAAGGGTGTGTTTTGTACCTCTATAAAACTAATTTTTTTTTTCTCCTTCTCCTTATTTTTTAAATTATTTCAAGTTTAGTGTTTTAGAACCAGTGTTCGAGAAGTCGGCCATTTCGGCCGACTAGATGCCGCCTGGGCGCTCAAAATAGCCTTCTCGACCCGATTAGGCCCTGGGCGTGCTGTTTGAGCGCCTACGAGCAGTGGGGCGGCCGTCCAGGCCGCCCAGGCAGCCGCCCAAACTGCCTGGGAGGCCGCC
>JAOYMZ010075564.1:0-11844 GCA_025802335.1 Pinguicula primuliflora | reverse complement strand
TATCATTATGTCATCCTCCAACATAATTTACTTTTATATTAGTCAATATATATTAATTATTAGAATATTTTTATTTTAAAAATTAATTTGTTAACCCGAATAGTATCGAGATTATTACGACGGCTATCGAGAATATCGTAACTAAACCCAGTTACAGTATTCAGGCCCTAAACCTACAGTGGTTCTTTTCGTAGACTGCGCGTGTGCATTTAGTGTTTTCATGATCTGTGCAGAGTGGCATCTTTTCACTAACAGAGTGAGTCTTTTTACTAACAGAGCACGTCTTTTCGTATCCTTCATATACCACATCCACGATGCAAGTATGATAATTTCAGTCACTATAAGTATATGAAACAACCAACTAGAAACCTACTCCTCATTCACAACATGGTTGCCAATGTCGCTTCCTTTTTCTTTTCCAGAATAAGACTCACCATATTCTCTTGTGTCACTGCCTTTTACCAATAAGACTTGCCATATTCAAGTGAAGTGATACTGATGTATCTTCCGGAATAAAAAGAGTTGTCCAAATTCTAATATTTAATGTCTATAGCCAGTGGTACTTTTGGGGCGAAATCTCACAGAGAGCCGAGAATCTTCCTCAAAGGGGAAGGGAAGAAACTTCATAGTAGTATATTGTAAATGAAGTGTTGACAGAGGGATTCGTTCATTTCCTGACGATGCAGAGTAGCTTATAGTTTTCAGGGGAAGAAATTTCATAATAGTATATAGCAAATGAAGTGTCGAAAGAGAAATTCGTTCGTTTCTCGACGGTGCAGAATAGCTTATAATTTAGTTAATTTCATTATGTATTTTGTTCGGATTTTGTTGACTTCGCAAATCTTACTAAGGCATTTGTTCTTAACACGACAAGTCATATCGATTTTGTGAAATTTGTTCGTGCATATTGAATTGAATCAAAAGTCAAACCACATCAAATACCCTGAAGTGTACATTGTTATAGTTCCAAGCATTCTTCAAAAATCGATAAAGTATACAGTTCCTGAGAATATAACAATGTATTATTATTCATGTAGTTCTTGGAATCTGTGACGCTCATCATGTGCAATTCAATGTTCTTGCACATGTAGATCCCGCAACCTCCGCTGTATATAAACTAATCAACAAACTATTAACGAATTAAAATAATAATTGAACTTACCCAACATATGAGTGACTGAAATAAACTTATTACCTTATGTCCCCATCAGGTCGAAGTTCATAAGAAAAGGATCCTCGAAGACGATTTCCATACGTCTTTTACGAGTAGCTCACATCAAATGGTGCTTTTTTTGAAAGGTTTCAGAATCTTCGGGATCAGTGTGCACAATGGATGCAACGACTTTTAGATCTGATCGTCTGAATAAGCCGTCGGCTAATTGTCAATAACAGTTATCCGATCTCAATCTAAGTGCAAGACAGCCGCCACCCAATGCGTCCTATCGACAAGCCAAGGCATGTACACGGTCTTGCAATTCAACCACATCGATCCCTTATCGGTGGTCAGTTTCATGTATTTTTTGAACATCCCGTATAAGGCTTTCTTTTTCTTCTTTTGTGCACAATCTTTCTTGTCATCCCAGTAATGATTTATAAGGGTACAGAAATCAGTCGGGGCAAGTGCAACATCTTGTGGAAAGATGTTTTTGTATTTTCCAGATCTCTTCCTTATAAGATAAAAGATTTCATCAACATGCTAAAAGTAAGTGGAAAACCAACCATTAGTATGTATGGTACAACTAATAGTTATATACATGACTATAGCAAAACCATCAGAATAAATACTTACATTATCCTCTAGTTAAGAATCTCTTGCCATAAGGGTTATGAAGAATTTTGGATCCAGGTCCATAAAACCACCACAAATGTCTTTCGGACAACGTGCTGCATCACTTGTATTCATCCAACGTTTTAGACATTCCAGACGTTGATCGAATTCATTTCCCGCACCTGTGTAGGCATCTGGATTGTAAACTGCCTTCATCCTCTTAGTTTTAGACCATGGAAATATCAAGTGTTGGTGTTTCGATGGCCTATGTTTCCTCTTATTACTCCAAATTGCTTCTTGTTCTTCACTAGTTTTTTCATTTATGATCGGTGCAGATGTAGACTTAACATTTCCAACGTATAAGTCTTCCGGGTGTACATGATCAGATGGCACATTCGTGCCTTCCAACCATCGTGTAGGGTTGCCGTATATGTAAGTGTAGGAATGCTCACTTTCGACACCAGATGGTTCCATAGATGAATCACGACAGGCATGATTATGAGAATTATGAATGTTACTGTCTGAGCGTTTACCCCAGATCAAGGCATGTGGTTCCTTATCCCATTTTTTCGGAAAACATCAATGATTTCTTCCGGACTGTTCATCGTCGGACAACAACTCCAATTCAGGCACCTACGAAATCTCATCGTGCTTCCATCACCTATACGGTTGCCACACATTGAAAAGAGATTGGTAATTGCCTTCAACGCCCAAATCTGTTTCAATGGAATACACATACTTCTTAGTTACATCTTCCTGTTAAACTCCATATACAAAAACATCAATAAATGATAAACGACTCACATGTAAAGCAAACTGGAAACCTGTCACCGTACTTTGAGTACTTCACGTTAAGGCCTTTAAGGCCGACGCTATGGACGATCTCCACGTAAGTTTTATTACCCCATGGATAGGCATTAAACGTGGACAGATCATTTACCATTCTCACAGTAAGTTCATCGATATTTTTCTTTGAATCACCTTCTAGGATCACACTCTCTAGCAGGTATAACATTGATAGCTTGACCCTGTCCTCAGATAATTGCTGCTCGACAGCCTCATCAGTCGCATTATTGTGATGCTTCTTCTGCGTCTTCTACATTTTCTTCTTCATTTTTTGCGTTTGGACCCTGTCCTCAAACAAATGATGCTCGGTGTCCTCAAACAATTACCGCTCGGCAGCCTCATCAGTCGCATTGTTGTGATGCTTCTTCTTCTTCTTCTTCTTCATTTTCTGCGTCTAGACCCTGTCCTCAAAGAATTGTAGCTCGACAGCCACATCAGACTTCGTCCCCTTTCTCTTCTTCGTCTGAACCGTGTCCTCAGACAATTGCACCTCATCGTTCTCTTTTTTGGTTAATTCCATCTACTTCTTCTTGAGGTCTTTAAACATGAGGTGCGTGAGTCTTTTGAAGTACTCACCTCTTATCCGATTATCACACACAAAATTATCCGGATCTGGCTTTTTCAAGCATTTCAACCCTGTCACCATTGCAAAGTTATGGATACCAAAATGGATTGGTTTCCTATCTATCAAAAACCATAGCTCCATCTACTTTGGCGTATCGACATGTCTTAGCATTAAGAAATGGGCAAGTTTCTCGGGAAATGTAGTTCGTTGTGACGTTCAAGAATAGTCAAAGTCCAGTAAATGCCCGAAATAGCTTCTTCGGATTTGGGCGAGCTCCCGTTTTGTCAAACTCTTCTTTATCTCCCCTATAACCCGCAGAGACTGGCGCACTGTCACCTTCACTGGGAAATCCACATGCGCGTTATCATAGACCTCTTGATAGGTATGTTGGAATGCTGAACAGTTCAGGTGCATCAGTGCGTATGGGCACCTGTGTATATGTTTCACACAATCAAACAAAATCTCCAAGAGAATTGATCAGACAAAATTGCAGATTGGTAATATGGGGTCTGTTCCAAACCCGACTAATGGAGTTGTGTAATCATGTCGCAATGTACAAATTTCATTCAAAATGCCTACCTTAAGATTCCGAGATGGGGAATGGCTTGCAATGTGTCCACCGAAGTCATCTCCCACCGTCAAACCCACATTTCTCGACATTTCAGTGCCGTCCGTAGCACCATTTCCCACCTGCGACATTTCAACAAGTTCTCTTAAAACTGTTGCTGCTCCTCGTTCCCGCGAAGAGTAGTTCATATGCGTATTTGAGGCATTCTCGCCGGATATTTGATCACCAGAAATTTGGATGTGTTTTCGTGTATGCGTGTTCGACGATTTCTCCATCGTGTTGAAGGCGATTCGAGTCGAGGTTTTCGGGTTTTCAATGACATTGAGGTTTTTCTTAGCAGTGAGATAAAAAGTCTTCCGGCGATTTGAGTTGATTACAAGGTATTAAGACGGTTTAGTATTTTATTTTTTTTTCCTTTTTTAATGCCTTTTAAGTAAAAGAACAATAAAAATAAATCAAAAATAAGATAAGATGTTACATTTTGAAATAAGATTTTTGCAGAAATTATTTATCCAATTATTCCCAACAAATATTATCCAATGAATAAAATTGGAAGATCAAATTGACGTAAATAATTCAAAGAGAATATCTAATCCACGAGGTGGAAGATCAAATAGAGCAACCGGCTCCTTCATAAGTAATGAGGAAGTGGCTCTCCCAGCCCTAGTTTTTAAGTGAGAAACGAAAACCACTTTTTTGTAGCAAGGCATAAATGAAAGCCACTTAATTTGGTAAAAGAAGATAAGGACTTTTTATCCGTTGGGATGATCGTTTTTTTTTCTTTTATAAGTGAAAAACGTGTAACCGCGAGAACACGTTTATTGCACTTTAATTATACCAATGATCTTTGACGAAATTTTGGAAGATGTTGGTTAAAAAAAAAGATGATGTTGGTTGCAATGACGTGCGAATATTATTAAAAAGGAAAGGTTATTAAATAAATTCCAAAAGTGTAGAAAAAAAAAGAGAGAGTTAAATACCCCTTACTCGGCAACCAAACACACCGTTGCCATTATGGGCTCGAATCTCCCGTGATCCTTCCGAGATCCGGTGCCCATGCCCGTCATTTCACACGGATCCTTCGATAACACTTACTCCTGGGCCCTCGTACTTCTCATTTATTGCATTTTCAAGCCCTTATCCACTCCCATTCCTACTTTTTGGTCCCCAGGCCGGCAGACCCACCCTCCTCTCTCACACGCTTCCCACGCCTGCCACCTTCTCTCACACGCAAACAGACGCCTTCTTTCTCACACAGTTCACACATTACCCCGCCTTTCTCTCTCACGCGGGGTCCGTAGTCCGTACACACATATATTGCAAGCAAAGACGGTTGTTTTTGAGCTTACATCAATGGTGGACCGAATTGCCCCTTTGGGCTCACAGGAATACCGCATCACTCCAACTTTCAAGATACCAAACGTTTAAATTCAAGATACCGTCCAGCTCGAACTCATTTTGGAGCTCGCTTGATCTTTTTTTGTGGTAGCGCGAGGCTGTTATGTGAGAGGGAAAAAAATCCACGCATTTATGGAGTTTGAAGAGGGGGTTGGGGAGAGCTCGTCGCCGCCGCGGAGCTACAGCGTCGGGGGAGGAGGAAGCCTTGGCGGAAGAGGTAATGATAGCATCTGGACTGAGGTGTATAATCGGTTGATGGAGAATGGGAATGAGGAGGCCGTTAATGATCCTGATTTCAGAGAGCGGTTGGAGGTGCACTTCAGTCGTCTGCCTCAGAGGTGCAACTCAGCAGCGTATTTTTTTTTCTTGTTTTTTGAATTGTTAAACCGTTCTTCTATACTTGTTTTGAATGTTGCATACTTGTGCTCTGCTGTCGATGGCTTTCAGTGTTTGAATGTTGTGTCGGAAAATAATTCTCTACGTTTATGCTCAACATTGTCAATGAACGGTGTCTATTAACATTCTTTGGGATGTAATCAAGAATGTTGATCTGTCAACTTATGATAGATGTAGGTTTCCCGGTTTAATGTGAGTTTTGATCGATTTGTTCATGTAATGTTCTACAGTAGCATCTTACCTCATTTGTTCATATAATGTTCCACAGTAGTCTGTTTGTGGACTGGATGTGGACTAATACCAAATGTTGGTATAGTTTTTCTTGTTTTATACAGGAATACAACTGTGAACCCAGATTGAAATATTTGGTATCTGTTAGTAGATTGTTAGATGGATATTCCTTGGTTTTTGTCTGTTCTTTTAAAAGTTGCACCCTCAACTTTTTGGGATTTACTGAAGAAAAATGTGCACTCATAGATTATGAAGTGTAGACACTTAAAGTTGTTTTATCAATTCAAGTGTTTGATGTACATTATGAAACAATTTTCCATTTTCCGTTTCAAACATCATGTACAGCAACATGATCTGCTTTCACTGGTCGTTGTTTCTCAGTTATGGGCAGGATATAAATATGGACAGAGTTGAAGATGTGTTGTTACATCAAAAACTTCTTGCTGGGGCAAATGATCCCGATAATCAACCTGCTTTTCACATCCGTTTTCTAGAGGTACGAGCATTTGGTGTTCACTGATACTTGAGTTACTCATTCTTGATCCCGATAATCTACCTTCGAAGGCTAAACTCTGACTTGTTTATTTAAACTTCAATTAAATATATTTGCAATTTGTTTATTCATGAGTCTCGTCTCATCTATGCTCATCTACGGATACCTCAGGCCTCTTTTTTTACTGTATATACTTTCTCAGAATGTTTGCACGAGAGTTAATGATATTGATGTTGGACTTTCTGCTGTTTCCCGCACTTCATCCTCACATGGTAGCGCCAATGATGATGTCCCGTCATCCAACATTAGGTAATTGTGTTTTTGTATTGTTTATTAAGGAATTCATTCAATTGGTTTGCCATGTTAAAGTCGTGCATGTGTTGGCATGAATGCATGACTGGCTCTTAGACTTTTATTCTTTTGCTTTGATTAGAAACAGGAGTGCTGGGGGTGACTTTGAGACTTGTTCTAAGCTTGAGGATTTAAATTTGGATATTAGGCTGAACTATAATGACATGAACACTGATGCCCCTGCTGAAGATTTTTCCCAAAGGTAATTTTCCAAGCATTTTTCTGTCGTGACGTTCTCTTCTTTTTTTTGTGACTTGTTCCAACCTTGAGGATTTAAATTTGTATATTAGGCAAAATGATAATGACATTAACACAGAAGCTCCTGCTGAAGATTTTTCCCAAAGGTTACTTCCATGTATTTTTCTGTCCTGAAGTTTTGGTCACTTGTTCAGTCTTTCGCTTGTTTCGGGTAGAAACAGGTATACATTAGACAGTTTTTCAACTTTGAAGGAGTTCAAGAATGGAAGACGTGAAAGTTAATTTGATGTGTTCGGTTTCTTAGACCTCATGAACTCTCCATAAGATGATTAACCTGTAACAGTGGTTATTCATTGGGCATGCTTCACATCTATATCTTTGTCACTCAAATTTTAACCTCAGACTATAAAGTATGATCACCATCAGAATATCTTACTTTCACCAGAAGACTAGAACGTACTTAGCTGAGAGAAAAAAACAAACAGAAAGACCAGAACCACACCTCTTTGTCTCTGATCCATAAACCACATGAAGTCGCATAATATTGTGTGTACCTGGTGGCAGAATTTTATGAAATTGGTTCCGAAATAATCAGTAATATATTGGAATTTAAATAGGCGACTATTTCTTTTCACTTCAAATGGAGATCATGATATGATGAGTTTTGTTAAATTGTGTAGGTGATACATTTTCAGCTCATACATCTTTACTTTTTAAGATAGTGTTCAATAAATTCCTATGAAACATTGTAGACAGGTGCTTATTGGAAAATCACTGAGACTGAATGTGTCTTGATGTATACTGCAGGCATGAAACACTGCACCACCCCAATTCACGAAATAATATTTTCAACTATTGATTCCCAAATAATCAGAAATATATTGGAATTATATAGGCGACTATTTCTTTTCACTTCAAATGGGGATCATGATATGATGAGTTTTGTTAAATTATGTCGGTGATACATTTTCAGCCCATACATCTTTACATTGTAAGATAGTGTACATAAATTCGTATTAAACATTGTAGACATGTGCTTATTAAAAAATCACATAGACTGAATGTGTCTTTATGTGTACTGCAGGCACGAAACACTGCACACCCCAATTCACGAAATAATATTTTCAACTATTGACAAGCCAAAGCTCCTTAGTCAGGTAAAAAGAGTGGGATTTCTTCATCATTATGAAACTATTAAAGCTTTTTTGCAATTAAAGCTACTGGGTTAACTGTTTGTATTGGTCATGGTGGTGGGAAGTGGGCTGATATTAACCGTGCTTTGGGATGCAGCACGTTTTCCACTCGGGCAGCAAACCTTTTTTGAATGGATAGTCATACCAACTCTCTTAAATGATTGGTGTGTCATTGTTCTCCAAACATAATGAGCAGATGCTATAATGTTTTGCCAGTCGAGCTTGTATAGCTGGCAATGTAGCATCTTTCAGTCGTTTAGTCTCTATTTTTTTCTTACTCTCTTTTTATTCGATCTTCCTACATATCTCTTGTCATGCATATACTCTGGAACGAGATATCCATGCTATTTTTCAATCAAAACAATTGAATTTTCAATTGCTTGTTTTTTTTCATTATGCAGCTTTCTGCTCTGCTCTCTGACATAGGACTTAACATTCGTGAAGCTCATGTATTCTCTACTACAGATGGCTATTCATTAGATGTCTTTGTTGTTGATGGATGGCATGTTGAGGTACATGGCTGAGCCTATAAAGTTATCTGTTGTATTTAAAATCCATGATATATTCATTTTTCGATAACCAGGATATATTCGTACTAGCAGAATTTGTCTGTTTAATTGAAGTCCAGATGGCCTTGCATAGCATGAAATATTTCCATCTAATCATCTTGAATGTGGAAGGGCTGTTATACCACTTAGTGGTTAACTTATACTCTGAGTTGCAATCGTTAAATGCAGCATTTTCTGTATAATTTTTCAGTTAAAAGGCCAATATTTTGTTGTTGGTTATCATTGACAATGCGAGAGCATGCATTCAAGTTTGTATTTTCATTACTGGTGCTAAATTTGCAAACATGCATATGGTGCTGCCGAGATAGCATGCATATGGTGCTGCCGAGATAGCATGCATATGAAGCTACCTAGATAGCATGCATATGGTGCTAACTTTGCAAAATGATTGATAGGATACGGAGGGTTTATATGATGCCATGAGGAAGGCAATAGCTGGAAGCGAGGTAACTACTATGAAGTGGTATTTACAAACTTTTTTTTGCTTCTGGCACTCTTGTATCTACTGATCTTGGAACCATTTCCTGTAAGCCAATCATGATTTTACTTTATACTGATTACTCATACCCCTTTTTACGTGGATAATTTTCTCTCATATTGTTTTTCTTTGACTTCCATTTCCAATTTGCTGATGTTGACTCTTTTAAGTCAACAATGTGTAGGTAGCTGAGGAGTAATATTGCATTTTAACCGTCTGCCGTACATTATTTAGGGAACATGGTCCGGTTCTTCACGCTCTCATTCAGTTGTGGAGAAAGCTATTTCTGCAGAAACAAGGGAAGATTGGGAAATAGATTGGAGATTGTTGACTATTGGGGAAAAAATTGCCGCAGGATCTTGTGGACAACTGTTAGTTTACATTATAACCTGTTGAACTTTTTTATTTCTTATCAATCTTCCTCTCAGCTAACAAAAAAGGTCAATCGTTTTTGTTTGCGGTAATTTGCCCATCCTACACTGTCCTTATTTCCCATATGTCATTAATGAAAAGGTATCGAGGAGAATACCTTGGTAAAACTGTTGCTATCAAGGTCCTCAAGTCCGAGCAATCGAATAACTCTCCAGAAGTTGAGTTTGCTCAGGAGGTTTCCATTTTAAGGTAGTTGAGTTTGCATTTGTTAAAGGTTAAAGCCTTTCCTAATCCAAGTTGAAATTTAGATCATTCCTGTTCTCTTGTTGCAGGCAGGTGCAACATGAAAATGTAGTAGGTTTCGTCGGTGCTTGCAAGAAGTTACCACATTTGTGCATAATTACTGGTATTATAACTGTTAGAAGGCGAAGATACATTTTTTTGAGCAACTTGTGACTTTATGCTGGGGTTTTAATTTCATCCACTTCCCATGATGTGTTTAGAGTTCTTTTCCCCTGATGTTTTATTTGCAGAGTACATGGCAGGAGGCAGCCTGTATGAGTATTTGCATCAGAATCACCTAAATCTGAAGCTCCCACAGTTGCTGAAGTTTGCGATTGATATCTGCAAAGGAATGGAATACCTGCATCAAAATCATATCATCCATAGGGATCTGAAAACAGCAAATTTGCTCATGGATGCTTCCAATGTAAGTTAATAATAAGAATCATGTACCCGGCTCAGACTTTAATAGTTTAATTTGTAATTTGATATTTCTTTTATTCTTCTTGTTGGATATCATGGGATTTCTTGAACACCCAAATTGTAGATGATGTAATGCCATTGTGGTATCCTATTGATAGTCTATGATAACTCAAGGTTGTTAAAGTGGCGGATTTGGGAGTCGCTCGATTTCAGAACAAGGGTGGAGTGATGACAGCAGAGACGGGAACATATCGATGGATGTCCCCTGAGGTACAGCACTGTTACTATGGGCAGTCATTTTATGCAAAAATTACTACTCTCCCTGCTATCTAAGCGTGTGGTGCTGTCACAGGTGATAAATCATCAACCTTATGACCATAAAGCAGACGTGTTCAGCTTTGCTATAGTTCTTTGGGAGCTTCTGACGGCCAAGGTTCTTTTAGACCCTCATCTGGATGTGCCATTTTTTTTTTCGACAAGACGAGAAAATACCGAAGCCAATACCAACCATTTCCCTACTTTTCCTATCTTAATTGTTGCAGGTCCCTTATGATACCATGACTCCTCTACAAGCTGCCCTCGGAGTAAGACAGGTTTGCCAACTTCTTTCATGTCATATTCTGCTCTATCATACTATGTCCGTGTTTAGCATGACCTTATCAGTCAATTCTGCCTTACAAGTCAATTTAACAAAATGTGTGTGTTACGTGAACGTTAACCTTCTGCCTTATGAGGTGACTGATTTGAATCCTTTGACCTCACCCACGGTTTTATGAAATAAATAATTGATCTTAGCAATCTAATATTGGAATTTTTGTCTGAGATTCATCCACAGCTTTTTTAGCATTGATTTTTTTTATATACTTCTTTTGACTAATTTCCATTGATGCTATAGGGTCTTCGACCGGAGATCCCAGAAGATGCACATCCCAAATTGCGAAACCTGATGCAGAGATGCTGGGTAAATCTCCCTAGCGATCGGCCTTCCTTCGCTGAGATCAAAATCGAGCTTGAGCAGCTCCTAGATGAAGTAAAGGTAATGGCGATATATCAAAGCCAGTAACAGCAGGCTGGAATTACTGTAAAAGGCCATACAGAAGATTCCTACACTTTTCTGAAAAGTTCCTCTGATAATTTTTTATTTTTTTTGCAGGATTCCATTGATTGAACTAATGGCTACTGCGTATATTCTTATCATATCCTATGCCTGAGCCTTAGAACGAGCCGCGTTTGCTACACACTTATTTTGCCTTCTTCATATGGGTACAGAGCTAAGATACATATATGCTGGTAATAGACGGCACGAAGAGAAGTCTATTTTTCATAGTTTTACATGATAGAACCCTATAGTCATCGACCATTTTCTGTCTTCCTGAGTTTGAGGAAAATATAGCTTCATATTTCCCTTTGACTGAATGGAAATTTTCTCCTGGTTGATTGCGTTCGGCTTCATGTTGTAAACTCTCAAAACTTCGATATATGCGGAAACAGTTAACAGTCCAACTTCAGATTTCCAACTAAACCCTAAACTCTCGGGTTACATGAGAAAATTGTATGAGCTGAAAACGTATAGTGCACATGCGTCAAACAATTTTTTGATTTCATCCCGTATTTCCAATGACTTAGTTTTTTTTGGATAAGTAAGTTTTATTGCTAATGTTGTGTATATGTACACTATTTACATCAGTTTGGCTCTTTGCTATCTACACATAC
>JAOYMZ010075553.1:0-11844 GCA_025802335.1 Pinguicula primuliflora | reverse complement strand
TCATATCAGATCCGGAATTTTGGATACTTCCTTTGACTTTTGTGCATAAATATAGGTTCCTGAGTGGTAGAATCACTTTTGAACTATTCCAGATGACTCATGATTGTCTGTGCAACTATGGATCTGATTGCTATATTGGAGTTCTATCCTTTATAAGAGCTTAATATGTGTCAAATGAACTCGTTCATTCTTGTGACTGTCTCTGCAACTACCCACCAGTTGCGATAGTGCAGACATTATAAGCACTTATTCGTGTGCCAAATGAACTCAGAGAGCGTCTTGCAATATTCAGCAGCATGCTTCTTCATATTTGACCTCTTATTTCTTCTGTCTTGATGAACTTTCTTAGACTCCATAATTTCAGTAACAATACCATATTGTGGTCCTGCCTGTCTGCATCATAGAAATATTTGACAAGCATAACTTGAGATTGATCTTTTGAAGATTAACCTTCTTCCCGTTTGATTCCTTCGAATGTAGGTACTGATGCAGACTCGTTGTGAAAAGATTCGTGCTCGCATCTTGTGTCTTAGAATAGTGAAGTATCTTGTTGAGAACCTGAGGGAAGAATATCTTGTATTCTTACCCGAAACTATTCCGTTCCTCGGCGAACTGCTCGAGGACAGTGAGCTGCCTGTCAAGTCTCTTGCGCAAGAGATTCTCCTTGAAATGGAAACCATGAGTGGTGAAAGCCTCAGGCAGTACCTCTGATATCCCTACAAAGGCAAGATTTTTTTTTTTATGCTTGGCCCATCTTTGTGTATATATAAGTCCCAATTTTGACTTGATGTATGATGTTGAGTTATTTACTTTGTATTGTATTCTACATAGCTTTTCCCTCCTGACGATGACGTTTTTGTACCAGCAGTAGTCAGATTAGCGAAGACTTGAATGCTAAATAATTTAGCCTAAATTTGTCACTCTATTTATGTAATACTGCAATTTTTTTTTGTCACCCAGATTCAAAAAGGGTATGGAGCGCACGAAATGCTCGACTATTATCTCGTCTCATTTATTGAATATCTTAGAGTAGAGATTCTAAATTACGAGTTCGCTTCAACTTGGTTTCCAAGTACTTGGAATTAGGGTTCTGTGATGACCAATCACCATATTCTCTCCCGCTCGTTGGCCTCATATTCTCAGGTTATGGTTTTGATCAAATGTCAAGGTTGAGTTTGCACTGATATCGATTGCGGATTCTGTCAGTTCACCATTCAAAAGAGAGAAAAGAATGAACTTTACATATGATTCACATTATGCGGTCCCTGTAATAGGAAGAGGGGACTCACTATATACTATGGATTGGCTGGTTAGTGGGCTCGCGCAAAAGTGTTGAACATCGGCCCACCTGTCACACTAATCTTGTAGTGCCACATGGGCCTCATTGCACACACCCCAAACTAGGGGTGGACAAATGGCCTTCGGGCCTCGGGACTCACTGCACACACACCAAACTAGGGGTGGGCAAATGGCCTTCGGGCCTCGGGATTGTCTCAAGGCCTGACAGGTCCGAAGCCCAAATCCAGAAAAAACAAGAATTCGGGACCGGTTCAGACTCTAAAAATAGGTCCTGAACGTAATTCGGGATGGGATCGGGCCTGTCCCATTTTAAACGAGACAGGCCCGAACTCCGAACTAAAAATTATAAAATATTAAAAAAATGACAATGAGATTTGTTATCGAGATCAAAATGATGGGACATAAGACTTACATATGCGCTTTATAAAGGTAATATTTACTTTATCTTAATCTATGTCTTAATTAGTTAATCGTTACAACCATTACGCTTTTTTATTAATACGGAAATGACATCGAATCTTGAAACAATGCTTGAGGGAATCAAGATCAACAATGATAAATGAGAATCATGCTCTACATTTTGTTGAATCATATGCTTGTTTTATTTGATTTAGTTGGTTATTGGACTATATTAGTTTGGTTCATACTTTGTTGGATTATGTTGCTTTTATGTTGTTCTGATTTGGGTAACTTCACTTTTTGAGTGCTCTCTGTTTGCTTTAGCTTTTTGTGGTTTCTTCTTTTTGTTATAAAAACATCACTTTGTTCTCTGATCTTGCATTTCAGGGAATTGGTTATTTAAATCCAGGGAATTTATTTTAATTTATGTCTTAATTGATCGTTTGGAATTCAGGGAAATTTTAATTTATTCTTAATTGGTTGTTTGGAATCTAGGGAATTGATTTTTTTGTGTGCGATGGAGTTGAATCAAGACTTAGGTTTGTTTTCAAGTTGTGCAACAAAAAAATAAACATTATTTTTTTTAATTCGGGCCTCAGGCCGTCCCGAGGTCCGAAGCTCCGGACTTGTTCGGAACTTCAGACTTCGAGATATTTGGGCCTGAACCAAAATAGGACGGGATCGAGATTCGGCGAATTCCGATCCCGAATCCCGAATGCCCACTCCTACCCCAAACCCCCTGTAATGGGCCTTTGCTATGTTGTACCTTTGGCTGCTACCTCCCAATTCAATTGCTTACTACCAATGATTTTACAAAGTTGGTGTGTCTATAGAAAATGGCAGACTCAGCTTACATTTATCAGGTGGGCTAAAAAAAATTAGGCAGAAAAAGTATGAGCTAATAAAAATATTAGGATAAAAAAAAGGTGTAGCCTAGGGACCCCTTGTTGGAGTCCTGACCCGCAATCCCCTGGGTCCACCCTTCTCTCCAGATCGTTTTCTATTGGGCCTCAATTTCAAATTCAGGTGTACTCGTATGGGACTGGTTACAGCTGCCATATCAACTTAGTGAATCAGTGATGGTTGGTCAGCCAAAGCTACAATGGGAACATATTTCTCAATATTATGTATCATTTGTGTAATATTACATTATGCGACATTCTTGTAATATCAAATATTATTTATCAATATGAAAGTTCTAGTTTAAAAAATAACCTTCCCCAAGGCTATAAATTGGAAAACCTAGCAACAAGCTGTATTCTCGTAAAATCTCTTACCGTTCTCTATTGCAATAAATCTTTGTTCTGGCTCTCACAATGCAGAATCAGTTGCCATCTTCTGCCCAAACTGTTCTGTCCGTTATGGATCTGTTGATGGAGATTCTTGTGAACCTCCCAACAGAATCCATCATTCGCTTCAAATTAATATCCAAATATTGATATTCTGTGATCACCGACAGTGTATTCCTTCTCTCGTATAGAATGAAGCTAACTGCAACAACTGGCATCTTATTCCCGCATTATGATTTTCAGTCCAATGGCACATATGAGTTTGTTCCTCTGTCCATCGATAATCCTATCAGTCCATTTAGAAAATTGAAATTCAACACGATCTTTCCATAGGAATAAAGATTAAGCAGTCTTGCAATGGACTATTGCTCTATTCAAGTTTCACACTCAAACCAGATTCAGATGTTGATCAAAATTATGTGCATGTGCACAACAAAAGGTACTACATCTGCAATCCCACCACAAAGAGGTTCTTCACACTTCCTCAAGTACAAGAAACTGGTTATCCATCATTTATCCGTGGGATGAACTTGGCTTTTGATCCTGCAAAATCTCTTCACTCCAAAGTAGTATATGTTAGGAGTTTGAACCTATCTGAGCCTCGATTTCAAATTGAGGTCTACTCTTCAAAGACAGGTTCTTGGAGGAAATCTGGGGTGCCTTTCACAGTAGAGATGGATTTTGGAAGACATGGGGTGTATTGGAAAGGAGCCATCCATTGGATCTGCAATAGATACACAGATGGTCGCTATTTCAGAGTTGATGATGAGACGTTTTACACGATGCCTATGCCACCTCTACCCGCTCATGCACCTTGGACGAGTACTCGTCGCCTGGTGGAGTCTTCTGATCATCTGCATTGCATTGAGGGTGACTCCAATTCATTGATGGTCTTTATAAAGTTGTACGAGATGAAGAGGGATCGTTCAGAATGGTTTGTTAGGTACTGTATTGATTTCTCAAAGCTCGTTGAATCTTATCCTAATGCAGTGCTGTCTCTACTTACCCTTGTTCGGAGCAAGCAAGGGGATGATGCTAGCTTGTTTTTCCAGATCATGGGGAATGTTATTCGATATGATCTGGTGAAAAATACTCATGAGTTGTGTCATGAGTTTCACGTTCACAATGCTGAGGCAGAACTTGAAAATGAAACGCGTTATGGGAAATTTAGAGGGTGTCAGGTCATTGAGTCTTTTTTTCCCATTTAGATATTATGTTGATACCTAAATTTGGACTACGATATATGTTAGAATAAGTCGTAATCCTGTCGAATCATAAATTTTGTGCATGTACTTTGTATTGTTGGAGGCAATTTCAGGTAGCAAAACAATTCATTATCGATTTTGGAATCTTCTCGTTGAGGTTATTCAAATTTTAATTTTGCCAGCTTCACAGCCAAAACCAATTAAAACACTAAAAATATAGTTTTTAAGTGTAAAAGCATCAATCCAATGTAAACAATACACTTAAATGTTTTCAAAATACAAATATTATAACCGATTCTGAAGTAATTCTGATATTAGATAATCTATTCGACAACTCAAAATCGCAGAAAAAAATCATGTACCAAAAATGCTGTAAAGTTACAAGAAACATTTCCCAAATAAAATTTGGAAGGGCGTCCCCTGGCTGTGGCTCGGTATGAATGCAAACTCTAAAATTTTATTGGTCTAGAAAATCTTGGGCTACCCGAGTTCCGGTGATGTGTAGACATAACAATTATCGGGTTTTGAGAATATTTTATTGGGCCAACCCAAGCCTAACTATGAAGGTATTTATACGTAGGGTTTCGAATCTAATTACGATTTTCTCTCCGGCAAATTCCCGATGATCGGCCTGAGATCAATCACAAAAGAACGGGTGGAAAAGCAACAAGATACCATGGCCACCACCATAATTCTGAATGAGCTACTACCATATCCGGCAGAAATTATTCCCACCGGAAGACCTGTTAGGGGAAATTCGCTTCGAAATTGTGTCGAAGCAGTGGTATTCTTTGATCATTGGACCCGGATTATATCCCAGCCACATGAGCAAGTACACTTCGACAGTTTTCATGTTAGTGGCCGATTACAGATTTCGCTCCTATGGCAGGTATGAGTTTATTCCTTTCTCCATTTGGAATCCTGCAATTCCACCGTTTCAGAAAACTGAATTTTACAGATGATCCTTCTCAAGCTATTAATATTCTGCATTCTTCTAATGGACTATGCATGTACTTGGACCTAATTATTACATTACATGATTGGTTTGTATGTTCCAAAGCTAGAAAGTGTTCTTTCATGGTTATGCATATACAGAGACCTAATGATTATATTATATGATTGGTGTGTATATTAAGTCTGGCTTAGCTGTGCCTAGTAGAATTATTTGATTTAATGTTCATGTATTGGATTATGCGATCTTCTTTTTGTTGTTTGAAATTCAAGAGTTTTGTCACTAGTCGGCCATAGTCAAAAGCATTGGAATATATCAAATATTATGTATGATTCATGTAATACCAAATATTATGCATCATTTTTTAAATATAATGTTATGGATCATTCTTGTAATAATATCAAATACTGCATATCAGTATGAAACATTCTTGTTACATCACTTACATTTGTGTATTGCAATAAATCTTTAAATCTGTCCAACTTGGAAATCTATCCTATTCCTACGTAACTCTAACAATGCAAAATCAATTGCCATCTTCTATTCAAATTGTCATGTGCGTTGAAGATCTGTTATTGGAGATTCTTCTGCGCCTCCCACCGGAATCAATAATCAACTTCAAGCTAGTATCCAAGTACTGGTATTCTGTGATCACTAGCCCCGGATTCTCTCTCTGGCACATAAGCAAACCAACTGCACCATTTGGCCTCTTATTGCAACATTATAACTTTGATTCCAATGGCATATACGAGTTTGCTCCTTTCTCCGTCGAGAATCCGACAAGTCCACCATTAACGAAACTGAATTTTATAGATGATCCTTCAATAGGCATTAAGCTGAAGCAATCATGTAATGGGCTCTTGCTCTGTTCCACCTTCTGTCTTGCGGCTCCCCATTTGAGTACTTCCCACCGTTGTCTGAAAATGTACTATTTTTGCAATCCCACCACCAAGAGATTCGTCACTCTTCCAGAAGCACGAGAGATCAGTTCTTCATCGTGGATCCAAGGAATGAGTTTGGCTTTTGATCCTACCAAGTCTCCTGATTACAAAGTTATATGCGCCTGGTATTTAAAGATGGCTGCAGACGCAGAGCCACAGTTCCAAATTGATGTCTACTCTTCTGAGACATGTTCTTGGAGGAAATCCAGGGGCCTTTCACAGCCAGATTAGATTTCGGAAAACACGGCGTATACTGGAACGGTACCATCCATTGGATCTACATCAAAAATAGAAAAGCTTGTTGTTTCAATGTTGATGATGAGACACTACACATGATGCCGATGCCGCCTCTTCCGGCTAAGAGGTCCTGGACGAGGACCCATTACCTTCTGGAGTCTGGCGATCATCTTCATTGTGTCGAAGGTGAGCGCAATTGCTGGGGAGTTTATTTAACTGTTTACGAGATGAAGAGGGATTATTCTAAATGGTTTGTGAGGCATCGTGTTGATACTTCAGCTCTTATGACATCTTATCCTAATAAGATACAGTCCTTACTCACCATTGTTCGTAATAAGGAAGATGGTGGGTGTTCATTGTTTCTGCGCATCACGGGGAAAGTGGTTCGATATGATCTTCTAAATAATAGTTATGGGGGGTTGTATGAGTTTGACGTTGGCGATACCCATGCGGAATGTCAATGTCACTCACATTATGGAAAATTTGATGTATTTCAATTTATTCAGTCCCTATGCTTAGTTTAGCTAAAGTTGACGTCTAACCGACACCCTAACTCTTTTTAGAATAAAGTGTTCTAAAAAATGGGTCTAGCTGATGTCTAGGAAGGGGCTGCTTGTAAGTATCAAAACTTTGGTACCAATTTCACAGAAATACATGTGTCATCATCATATCTGTTAAAAAAAATCATATTTGTTGGAAGCTGAACTGAGTTAACACCCATGCCCAATAAGGTATTGGCACCACATCTTTACTGTACACTTGGTGGATTAATTTGGTGTGTCATATCATAATTCGGCAGGTTGGCATGGCTTGTTTGATGGGGAGGCGGGACTCCATCCGCATACTAACAGACGAGTTTGTCATTTGTGAAAAAACAGGATTTCAGAAAAATTTCGAAAACTCTCCAATTGAGAGAGTGAGAAAGATAATTCATGAGGATTTCAAAATCAGTTACATATTTTGATTTCGACGATCAAAATGTATTGTTTATGTTTGGATTAAGGGTATACTCATATTTTTTGAATCCGTTTACTATGTTAGATAGTGTGTGATTATGGTCATTTCTGTCGTTTTTAACGAACGTAATCAAACGTTGTGTCTTGTTTACTGCGAATTTGATTATTATCATTTCGGCCGGTCAAACTTCCGTAATCCCCAGTTTTTTGGCCAAATTCTGATTACGAGTGTTATTCCTATCCTCCCTGATTCGTGTGATTGGGAGAGTCAAAAACTAACTGGATGGACAAAAGACCAAAACATCCTTAACACTTCAATAAAATTATATTGCGCCCTGATATAAATGAAATCCAACTCTCCAAATTCCCAATCCGACGAACTTGCAGAAATCTCGTTTCCCTCCAGACAAACCCTAAATTTTGCTTCTTCTCCATTTCACAATCTTCCGGCGATTGCAAGGTACGTTCCGCATAATTCTTACATCCACATCGCAAGGGGTTTATGAACCCTAGTTTTGGTGATGAATTGTTTTGTTATACGCATTTATTAGAGGACCCCAATTAAGTTTTTGTGCTTACGATTTGTTCGATTTATGGGTTTATGAAATGTTCTTCGTTTTTCAAATAAAATGGTCTAGGTTTATTTTCTTATGAAATGTTTTTGGTTTTTTGCAATGTGATTAATTTTTTCTTATGAAAGTTTCTGGCGTTTTGCAATGTGATTCATTTTTTCTCAATGGTTCAGATGTTCTGTTTTCTTATGAAATGTTCTGTTTTATGAATTGTTCTGAGTTTTTATTTATGAAATGGTCTAGGTTTTTACTCTCAGATGAAGTGTGGTGGCTATAAGACACCCAGGGTTAACACAAGGAGATCCAAGACAACCGACGCCCAAAATGCTTTTGTAGGTGAGACCAGTTCTATAGACATCTCTCAAAATTCCCCCTCAGAGGTTCGGGTTGAGTCTCCGTTTGTGCTGGGAAGGCGGTCAAGATCAAACACTAGAAGTGAGGCCGATTTGTTGGATATTTGGGTTGAGTATGCAGCGACGAATGAAGATGATTCTGACGAAGACCAGCAAGGTGAAAGCCCTACCAAACCACCAATTGGAAAGATTAATAGTGTCAGTGAAAAAGGAGGCAGTGGTGGCAAGCGTAGGGAATGGAAAAAAGTATAACTGCAGACTAAACAACAAGCCGATGTGAATTCAAACCTAGTTTTCTAGTCGTGTGTGCTGAGATGTTAGCGAATAAGGTCTGAGGAATCATAATTCGAGTTGTTCCACATGTGAAGTTCAAAATGTACGTGTGGAAGAAGATGTATGATCTTCTATCTGACTTCATGTGTATGAGCGGGGTATCCGTGGATCCAACAATGCATCAGGTTATTGTCGAAGATGAAGTGACCTCGAGAAGCATGGTGAGGGTATGTTTAAATTTGATTTCTGCTTTTTTATAGTTCTGATATTAAATCTGATTTATGTGGTTTTTGTAGCATAATCCAGATTACAAATAGTTGTGGGGTAAACTCTTTCCCTATTATGAAGATTGGTGTGAGATTTTCGGCAAGGACAGGGCCACTTGAAAACTTGCACGAGATGGTGGGGATATAGAGAAACTGAGAGTTCAAAGACAATTGATGATGAAGATGGCATTGGTTGGAGTGAAGATGGCCAGAGAGTGACTGAAGTGCTTCATAGGCCACGTGAGAAGAAAGGAAAAAGACCCATGCCATCTTCGTCATAGGGTTTGCAAAATGAGAAGATGAGCTGCTATATGGAGATAAGAACATAGATCTACAGTCTTCGTGGTACTGCCACACCAATAGATTTGGCTCGTAAATTGATTGATCAGCTGAGGCCCCTTACAAGCAGTTCAATGTGTGTACAGGAACAACCATTGTGTCTCGCCTACTCGACCATGAATTTTCCCGGCAAATGTGGGAGATTCTAGAAGATGAAGTGCGTGAAGAATGATTTACGTACTTGGTGGACAAGATCAATGAGAAAGTGACTGTCAAATATCTGACGCTCAAATGAAACATTGCTCTCTGTGACTTTGAAACTTGTTTATTCCTATCTTTGCTCTAGATGACTTTGGTTTTTGTTTTGATTTTCCTTATGAAGTAATGTTTTGAATGAATATGCTAGGCAAGTGTTGAACCACTTTGTTCGTTGTTGTGTTTTGACCGTGAAGAATGACTTTGTTCAATTTTAACTTGTGTTTTGGCAGTGAAGTATGATTTTGGGTTGTGATTGATGCATTTTTCTGTGTTAAGCTCCACTTGTGCTTGTTTTCATTATGTGATTTATCGCAATATTGATATGGTATGTTTTTTTTTGTAAGCATTGATATGGTATGTTTAAGCTCATATACATGTGAGGGCATATCTGTCATTTAACATTTATTTAATTATTTCGTGTATCGTAATCAAATAGAAAGTAAACACCCAGGACATTAAGTGTTTTGTCAATCGTAATCACATGTTTACTACATGTGATGATGATATCGTTAACGCTCGTAATCCGAATCAAACGTGAGTTCATAAGTCTGCAGTAAACGGACCCTTAGAATTTTAGATTTTTAAGATGTATTCTAAATTCATATTTATGTTTATCTCATTTAGCGGGTCTTTGCCAGTGGGTAATATTCGGATCAAATCAGAATCACATTGTTTATGTTTGTTTTTGTATAAGCTAATACAAGTACGACTATATTTCTTTATAAAGAAATTTATGGTAGGATTCGAATCAAGTTTTTTATGGGTCAATTTTAGGAATTTGTCTGGGTAAGTATACAAAATTTATTAAAAAAATGGCCCAAAATTGCAAGTGGAGAAAATGGAAAGCAATTTTAGTTGCAAAATCCAATAAAATAATATTCATCAGTATTAGGTGCACACTTCTATGCTCAATAATCATAACAATAACCATTCTCATACTTAATATCATTCAACATGGAATAAATGTACATGCTATAGCCTAAACTTCAACAAGGAAGCACCGAAAGAAATTTAACCTAGTTAAAAGAGAACCTTACAGGGTATGATCCCAGGTTTAGTCGAACATATATGACTTTGATATTCTTCGCCATGTGAATATCAAACATTTTTAGTGATGGACGGGAGAATGGCATTTGCAGAAAATGGCATATAAGTATTTTTAAACAGTAATTTGATTGCAAGTATTTTTGAAATATTAATTAGATTGCTAGTTTTGAGATTTTTTTTGAATAGATAAATTCATAAATTAAAGAAATATTAACCATTTCAAATTTTTTGAGATAATAAATTAATAAAATACTCAAAAATTTTGGATAATAACTTACATTACACATATCATGGATTGGATTACGATAATGGGATATAAAAAAGCCTTCAGTGACTTTTTTCAGTATTCTACAAAGCATTAGGCGGTCACTGGACGGTCAGGGGCGAATAATTAGGGTCATTTAAGAAGGGCGGAGGGCGACTGCCCAGTACCTAGGCAGTGCTTAGATGGCCTAGGCGACCTCCATCTCGAACATATCTTTTTCTCGACGCATATATTTATAACAAAAAATTATCCAAAAATAAGTATTTTAAATACATAAATGTTATAGATCCAAATTCCAGACCAATTTTCCCGTATAGGTATGTACATATGTATAGCGTACAAATGTGTGTGAAACGCAGGCAGATGATATTCATGATTCGTTTTAAATAGTAATCAAATTACAATTATTTTTAACATATGAATTAGATTTTTATTTTGAACCTTTTTTCGTGCACTTTATCACAACCTTGTTTAATATATGGCATGTGGTTATCTTACATCTCTATAGCTCCCAACAAGAAGGTTATGAACACCAATTTCATTCTCAACCTCACAACTCAGAACCACTCTGCATGTTGTGTTCAAAATGTTATATGGAATAAAGATTTGATAATCGAGATTCTTCTATGCATCCCCATTGGATCACTTATTGGATTCAAATCATTCCTAATCAATGGTATTCTCTAATCATAGAACCCGAATTCTCTCTTCTGAGCAGCAGTAGAAAGACGATTTTCCCAGTTGGCTTCTTACTTAACAATAATGAATCCTGTTCCAATGGCGCATTCGAGTTTATTTCTCTCTCGAAGCAAAAAACGTACAGCTCCACAATCCATGAAACTCAACTTCACAAATAGTCCTTATGTCACAACTCATCAATCTTGTAATGGACTCTTGTTATGCTCTGCCTTTCCCCTGCCTCATTATCATCATATCAGCACTCGAAGCTGTAAGAAAAGTTACTACATCTGCAATCCCACTACCAAGAAATTTTTCCTTCTTCCGGAAGTAAAAGGGATTGGGACTATGAGCCTAGCATTTGATCCAGCAAAATCTCCACATTACAAAGTTGTGTTTGTCTCCAAACTGAAAGACTCCATGGAGTGTAAGTATCAAATACGATTATACTCTCCTGATATTGGATTTTGGAAGGAAGTTGGAAATTCGACTGTGAATTATGTTCTGCAAATAGTGTATATTGGAATGGAGCCATCCATTGGATCAGATTTGCAGAAGGTTCCCATTATCTTAAT
>JAOYMZ010075542.1:0-11845 GCA_025802335.1 Pinguicula primuliflora | reverse complement strand
CTATGGCCCAAATAGGAATGGCTGCAGGGTCCTCATCCTTTAGACCTTTATAGATCTGTACACTCTTCCTACACAAATGCAGCAGCTGCTCCTGACAGAACAATCTCACAACAATGCCTCATGATAATGACGGGGCTGCTATCCAAAGGCTTGCAGAGATGAACCGGCAGAAACCAATGACACCTCGGTGCTTCACTCATCATCCCCACAGTTTCATGGAAAGCTCAAATCTTAGGACTAGGAGAAGACATCTAGTTAGGCACTCAGGAGGGTAGACACACGCATGAGTTCTATAAAAAAAGGAAATCAGATGTTGTACTTTTCTCTTTTATCGGATTTTCCCCTCTTCGGAAGTTTGCCGAAAAATGTTTTAAGGAGTTGGGACGATTTATCTTCTCACTTAGAAAGCTCGGACTAGACAGATGGGCCCTCATGTAAGTCTGAACACTACGTATTTAGACTCTGCTCACGGTAGAATGTCTCTTTTTTTACTTAGAATTTTCACATTATCAATTAAGTGCACATACATCTACCATAGTTTATGCAGACCCTAGTTTTAAGAAGGTCTTTAGTTTTTTTAGGTACATTAGGGATGTCTCAAGCTGCACACATGTACTTTAACGGCCATTAATAAAATGATCTTTTTCTGGGGGCAAAAAAAAGTAACACGTTTTATAATACAAGAGAAAATCTTCTTGAAATCTTTTCTTGTTTGCGTGTTATTATAACTCATGTTTGGAGGATATATTTCCATAATTCATAAAGTTTATTGTCTAATATCTTGTGAAACACACGGTGGGAATATGGCTAGGTGACAAAAAAGTACCCTCATTCTAATAATTATGAGAATGACAATTACAATCATACCATTTTAAATTGACATTAACTATAAAAAAAATGTAATGCTTGTTTCTCTCCTCTTGTTTTCTATGCTCTGACTACTTGCCTTCATAATCATTAATGCAATACCGTTTTATCCGGTTGGCTGTTATGTTATAGTTGCTGACTTATATGATATATCCATACTTGGATGTGTACAGGAAGGCGAGAGGGTTGGAAAGTTTTAGGAAAAAACTTGATCTTCCATGTTTTTTTTAATAAGTAATGTTATTGAGGAGATTTGAACCCATGACCTATGAGTGCAATTGTCACTCCACAACCACTAGGCCAAGCCCTCTTTGACCTTGATCTTCCATGTACTTTATAGCTTCAAACACTCAATTTTAGCGAAGTTTTTTATGTTTGATGTAATTGTCCCACACTATTTCACTCTATTAACTTGGTATTAATTTTTTTTATGAGTGTAGTCACCTTCCTTATTTAATGACACATGTGTACACATATGCAAGGGTCAAACCCGACCCATCCGATCATGTATGTTCAATTTCCTAATGTTTTGTTGAGTCGTTCATCGTGCAAGAGGTATCTCTGTTCTCAACTGGGCTAGTCAATTTATTTGGAAATTGGTTCGTTATGTTAATTCAAGACAACTACGGTAATTTATCGATTGCCTGTTAGCTCAACTTGTGAGCATATAAACCTCACAATTAAGAATTGAATGGATGGATAGAGCAACTTACTTCAAAAAAAACTACACAAGTAATTTCTAATTTGTAGGTTGAAAAGGCTACAAACTCTGTAGAACAAATGAGTTATTCTACTTTTTCAGCGGTGCCTACATAAGGGCTTGCAATGTAGGTAGTCCCTTTAATTAAAAAGATTCATTAGCTAGCATTTCTAGTTGGTGTTGGTGGACTTGAAAATTGGAATTTCAAAGAAAAAGCAAATCATGAATGTAGTTGAAATTTGAAAGATTTTGTTGCGTGCTTTAAGCTATAATTAGGGTGCTGGTGATATTGGCGAAATTAAATAAAACAGCAGCATAATATAATTTTGTATCTACTTTTGGCTCAAATTTTGTCAAAAGTCAAAGATTTAGATCTATTCAATTTTACCCAATCAATGAATGCAGTAATCCTAATCTCAAGAATCATAACACTTTTTTTTTTAAAATAGAAGCAACAGAGTCAAATTCTAATTTACAGTGACTCAAGGCGGATAATAGACAAAAAAAAAATTTGGGATTCCACTGAAAGCTGTTGTGCGTCACTGCCCCCAGCATTCCTGATCTATAAATGGAGTAGCTGTGCAAAGGTGGTGAGGACAGTGTCATCGTGAAGATCCAGATGCCAAAACCTGGAAGTGTATGGACATAGACTGAGGTTAGAAGTTAGAAGGCAGAAGATGATCCAACGACCAAAGTTCCGGATGGCAGTAGAAGTGAATCACCTGATTACTGTTGGAGAGACAACACTTTCTAAAACACTGATCCTAAACATCCTTCTTCTAAAGTCATTCGTGGTACTCGAGCTGTCAATAGACTTCTAATACCTAATCGATTTAGGCTCACATATAGGCACTTATTTAAACATTGTTGAACATAATAAATTTATACCAAAAGATTATTGAAATGAAAATATAAAATTGATTTTAGATTTTTCATCAATTTTCAATACAAAATTGATTTTGAAATTTTAATCAATTTCCACCCACATTTACCATTATTTAAATGACTTGTGATCATAAATATCAAATCAACATTAATGCATTATATCAATTTAAAAAATAATTATCAATCAATTTAAATAGGAATATTGTGCTACAATTTATTACATTGGCTTTAAGATTTTAATGAGTGTAGCCACTTCTTCCTATTTAAGTTGGCCAACACACGCACACTTTCGTACACGAGGCCCGAGTCAGGATTGGGATCGAATGTGTTTTCAATATGGTATTAGAGTTCTGGAGGGGAGTCCGAGGAGATTTTTCTCGATAAGGACATGTTATGTCTCAAACCGTGCCAACTTAGGCCCTGTTTACAAGTTCTGCTGAAAAGCAGCTTTTGGTTTTTCAATCGCAGAAGCCCTGTTTACACTGTTTGCAATTTTGGCTTTTGACGGTGGACTGGCGGTGGAAAAGCTCCCCAAAGCCACAAAGCTAAAAGCTCCCTTGGAGTAGCTTCTGGGAGGCTTAGGGTGTGTTTGGGAGAGCTTATGCTTTTGGAGAAGGGCTTTTGCAGAAGGACTTTTGAATGTGCAAGAATAATTATATTATATTTAAACTTCGAATTAATTTCAAAATTGTCACTTAGAAAAGTCATTCAAAAGCTACTCCCACCTAACTTATGACTTTTAGCTTTTTTCTGACATTTTTGTAGATAAGGCAAAGCAAAAACTGATTTACCAAACACTGCAAAAACAGCTTATGCTGTGGAAAAGACAAAAGGAGCTGTGGAAAAACTGTACAAAACACTGCCTTAATACGGTAGCAATTTTATAATTATTTAAGAATTCATTTTTAAGATAATTTTGTTTATATACAAATCGATAATACCAAAATACCCAAAAAATTTCCCATATTATATCCATTTTGTCACACTATTTTTTTAAACTTTTGCCACATTAAAGTCCCCACTTCAAACACTTTATAACTTCCTTATAAAACTACCTTTTTTTAAAAGCCCCTCAAAAGTCAAAAACAACTTTTCAGTAGAACTTGCAAACAGGGCCTTATAATCATATGCGGTGTGTGTTAGATTTTGATCCGACATTCATAATTATTTAAATAATTTATAATCGTAATCATCATATAAACACGATCATAATTATAAATCGAAATGAATTAAGACGTTGCACCATGAGAGTTGTCTTCGATGAGGTTTCGTTCGGTCTACATATTTCGAAGCCTAGTAAATGTAGCTTTGAAGAAGCAGTTTACATTTTCCAAGTCCCATCCCACCGACGAGACCAACACCACCAGTCTTCTTCTCTCTTTCCAAGAACAATTCATGTGAACAGACTGGACCCGAGCCGGCGAGCCCCAACCCACTTCACAGATTCTACACACTCCATTATATCTACACAAGAACAATAGAAAAAAAATATTATTGCAGAAATGGAAGATTTCAGATCCAAATCATACAGCAAAGTGAGAATACAGGTGGAGCATACCACCGATGACAGCGACTATAACTCCCATCCATATGATACCAGATCGACGCAGCAATACAGAACGATCTCAAACCCAGGTGGGATGCAAGATCTGCGGTGTTACAGCACCTCGTATGCGTCTTCTTCCGTGCAGAACAACGGGCAGATGGATATCGTGGTGGCCAGTGGTGGAGGAGACCCATGGAAATTCAAGAAAGGGAAGTCAACAAATGGGGTAGTTTCAAAAAATTGGGCGTTTAGCGATCCTGAGATGCAGAGGAAAAAGAGGGTTGCTAGCTACAAGGCTTATACTGTTGAGGGAAAGGTGAAAGGATCAATCAAGAAAAGCTTTAGGTGGATCAAGGAGACGTATACTCAGGTTATGTATGGACGGAGATGATGGATTAACAAGAGTTATATATAACTGTATACCATAATATGTGGATGATTGCCTTCTCTGGGTTCTTGAGTTTGGCTTTTGTTCAGATCATATCTTTGTTGGGGGTGATCACACAAAGTGTGTAATTTATCATAAGGTTGCAGATGAATTGGTTGAATTATGTGAAATTGTTACTGGGGATACAGTTTTACCCTTCTGAGTGTGTGTCGCATAATGACAATTTATTGGTCATTTACTTGTTATCCTTGTGAAAATATGATCAATCTGAGGAATACTGAACTGTGAACTCTTTGCTACTGTAAACTGTCTCAGCGAAGCTGAAAATTTTCGTAGTAAATGACCTTCGTCTTGTTTCAATTCCCCTGTGGTTGTTGAGCATCTATCTTTCGAGAATAATGGTATTTGTATGCTTAATTTTGACACACATTCATAAATTTCTTATGTGCCAACCATCACAACTACACATAAAAAGATGAGTGTGGTTGTGGGTGGTTATTATAGTTGCCAGATAAGGGATTATGAAGTATCTCTTCTTTCAGATCTTATTCCTGTTCCCACTGATATTCTTTTGCACATTCTAGTCCACGAGTAGTTGATTGCTTCACTTCAGTACATATTATATCTGTATTCATCCGAAAATGTGTGTGCGGTGAGTAACTCACTGCATATTATGCAGCAAGGCCGAAACGACGTCGTTTTGGAGGTGTCGGCGGGCCTGCGCAAAGGTATTAAACACACACCTTCTTGCCGCACCAATCATATAGTGTCAGGACACTGCAAAGAGGACATACATCAAAGCTACTTGGATGCAGTTTAGTTTGCAAGCCCTTGTGTACGTGACACCAGTCAACCAACAAGTTGGTCCTTGTTTCATTTACTTGAGCTTCCCCATATGAATCATTCGCAATCAAAACGGTTAAAGTCCGACGAAAGAATATAGTCACACATGTCCTGTCTGTAACAAGAGAATTCTACTTTCCTTTCCACAACATTAATCTTTCTCAGCTTTAACGAAAGAGAAGCACTACCTGTATCGTGTGTATTCAATCAATGGATTCTCAAAAAAATAAATAATAATAATGAATGATCCCAACTTCCAGCCATCTACAAAGAGCCAAGAACCCCGGGAAAAGGGGACAAAATGAAAAGGAAGGCAAATGAGCCATTTACAGATTTACTTTGAATGAAGATGACAGTTAGTTTCTACAAATGAGCTCGGCTCAGTCCTGTTTATTCCTCGACATGCCACATTCAGCGGATAAGGGTCCTCGGACTAGGCAATCCCATATACGCAACTCTGGGAGAAAGACGAATTTTCGGACTTGGCCGGGGCGAAGGGACTGGCCCGTAGTTGCCCATGGGAGTGTTGGGCAATCGAGGAGAGAGGTTAACCTGTTCAAGGGCTCTGAACTGTAACTCTGTAGGGTACTCTCTAACACACCCGATCCTCGGACCAGCACCTGTACTCCATTTGCAAGACATTCTCTTAGCCAAACTGTATAGGGGCTTATCTGATGGATCATAAACCTGGACTTCTGGTTTGGCAGATGTGTTAGTTTCTTCAGGTTGATTGAGATACTGGTCTGAAATGCTTTTACGAATGGAGTCGTCCGAAAACGAATCTTTCGTGGGAGGACGATCGTCATCAGTTGCGCATCTCTGAAACAGCAGAAATAGTTCATGATCAAGAAGATACATTTATTTGGCAATTGTTCCTTGATATGCATGTATGCCTTTTTACCTTAACGTTTGCAAGATCAACTGATTGCTCCTCGAGGAAGGTTATGAATTCCCTGAAGTTCTCTTCAGTTGGGAGATAGTGGCCACTGTACGGCCATATTGCCTGTTTAAGATTGGGAAATTTGTTCAGACAAGCTTCACAAAAGAGGAACAGCAGAAATTTTCTCCTCCAGGATCATATGTCCCGATATGTGACGAGTTATAACCGTGACCCTTAGATTTTGATCCTACGGTCACCATCATTTAAGTCAATTATGATCGTGACCGTCACATCATATAACATGGGACGGATCTGGATATAGCATCCGGGACTGGAACATTTTTCTCATGTTTGTTTACCTCTAGGATCCCTCCATGAGCAACTAATCTTCCTGCTGCTGTTATGGCTCCTCCTGCTAAGAAGCTTGAATGCTGGAAGTTCCCTTTCTTCTTCTGACCTATGTACAAACTTCTTGTCGTGCTAAGAACGAAGATCCATTTGGAATTCTCAACCGTATCAACGTAAGCGCCGCTCTGTTTGTACAAGAGCTTTCCATCAGCAACCACTACCTCATAGGATTCGCGTTCTTTCTGTTGAAAAACAGGTTGAAGAAAGGCGATTTAATAAAGCTTCATATCCAACATGTCATTCATGTACAGGCATTGTATCATGATCTTCATACTTGTCCGAGATATTGGATGCATTGGCGTTGCAAGTTGGTCCGTGGGCACTTATCAAGATTTATTTCTTTTCCGTCTCCAACGTCAAGCCTTCACACAACAAATAGATCAAGAAAACATCAGACTATGATATAATAGTATAGTAGTACTCCAAGATGGTCATTACAAAGGGAAGGGATTAATTTTGCACTCACCAGTAGAAGAAGGGTTGCACACTTTCACTAGTGAACCAAATGTCATAATACAGATGCAAATTATGACCATATCGATGGCGTGGATCAATCTACACACAAAACAAGGAACATCCGTCCATAAGTATAAAGATGAGGAGTCACTTTATGTTAGGAGTTGAATAATTGAGTTATGTGCCGAATTCTGAACATCGAGATTGTGATTCAACATTTATATCTGACGCTAATGATTAGAATTCGGTATATATCTTATTTATTCGTTACCAAACATTTCAAACAATGTTGTTGATACACAGTGTTCAAAAATTTAAAAACAAGGACTTACTGCTTCAAGCCAGTGTTGTAGAGCCAGCTTTTGAGCTTTTTCATCCTTGGACAACCCTTTCCCAACCTGCAACAAGGTCCATTTGTTAGCTCTCTATCTAAATCCCATTGAAGAAGAATTCAGCTATGTCAGCATTATCTATCTATTTACCTTAGCGGCTCTAGTCCGAGCTCTAGCCCACCGTGAAACCGCAGTTTCCGGCTTCTCCACATTGAAGAATGAAACAGAGCTTCGTTTGAGAGCTGCAAAGTCCAAGGCCTTCCACCATAGCTCCTCAACGACTATTGCACAATCAGCAAGGTTTCTTCGTGTCCTGTAACTTTTGTACACCTTCTGAAGTTTGACTGCAGCAGCATCAAGCTCGCTAATGGGCCTGGGAGAAAACATAATGGCGGGTTCCGGGAGATTGATAGAAGAAACGACATTGTTTGTTTTAAGATCCCTGACTTCATCTTCAGATTCTTGAATCTGGATGTCTTGAACCAGGTCCTTGAATGAAAGCGAGGTCTCAAGGACTAATTTAATGGGATCGCAGTTTCTCAACTTTATAGAGTTCTTTCTGCTCATCTTCAAAACTTGTGTCATGGTCATTGATGATGGAGAATCTGATTGAACAAAGCTATCAGCTTTCAAAGTCATTAGTGGATTTCCAGTTCCAATATTGAATTCCAAATCGTGCAGAAGCAATAGAGCAACGATAGAGATAATCCCACGAACCAAAAGGCCAGTAACACCTTCAAGATTTGTTTGAAAGATACAGCATGTGAATAATGATTCAAATCAAAAGGCAAAGAACAAAATTGTTCATACAGAATTATTTTTTGGGTGACATTCTAATTGATCCAAGGTGTAGACTAAAGTCCAGCATCAAAACAGACCTCACACAAAAGATGCAAACTTTTATACAAGGCAAGGCAAAATGCTTAATTTTCGAGTCAACTGTTAGGACCAGATTAATTTAGATTCAACATTGTACTGAATGAACCGTCACAATTACAATCCTTACTCTGGTTGTGGATCATAAAATTTTCAAGCACAAGTAGTGGAATGAACAAATCATCTTCCACTGCAAATCATTTCATCCCACACAATTTGAAGGAAATGCTCACCTGAAGTGCAAGGCCTTATGCTCGTATATCGAGATTTCTGATGAAGCAAATTTTAGGAAGTCTTATGAAGATCTGTAGGAGGGGATGAACTGATGGACTCCACGACGTTAATGTCCTATTTATAGGGTGGGTGGGCGGATGAACTCGTGAATGGGGGGATTTCCTAACGCGCACACACCCACAGCCATACCCACGTGTAAACAGGATTCTTACCGGTGGTCTCTTTGAATGGTTTTGCCCGTACAAAAATATTGACGCTCGGATGGTCCGGTCCTCTGAGTTCTGTTGAAAATGGGAATGCAGAAAATGGGTCGATTCGACATTCCATTCTAAGCTAATCAACCGGTTGACTATTAACCAAAAAGGCTCGATTTTGATGCTACATTCAAAAGGCTGCCCTAAAACTCTTCTTTTGCTTTGATTAACAATGCCAAGAAAAATACAATTGTGAGTAAAAAAAATAGCTAAATGCATAAAAAAAATCCTTGTGCGACGGTCAAAGAACGAAACTTCAAAACGCTGTTTCCTGGAAAAAAAGGCGGAGAATGAAGAATGTGGAGACTCGAAATAAAAATATGGTACTATTCATCGGAGGGACCCGACAATTTGCCCACTTGACATTTTTTTTTTGATAAGTAATATTTTATTCAAATAAAAATTCCGGTACTGTACAAATTTTACCCACTTGACATTGAATTATGGGTGGGTGTAAGTGTATGGGCTGCTGCTGTCCTCCACGAGGACAAACAGCCTGTCGTTGGTATCTTATAGACGAAGGTGAATGCTAAATAACACCTCCGATTAAGGTATAAAAAATATGCGAGCATCTGGGATTCAAGTCATATATATCTTAAGCTAATCTAAATTATTACTTATGTTTGCTTGCGAGAAAATGCTGTAATGCACGACAAGCTGCTGGTTTGTTGCAAAATAATAAAATGCAATTTATCTTATGTTTGATTTTACCTCTTTTGGTTTAAAAATTAATAATTTATCCTTATAATTTTAAAATAATATCAATGCGCATCCTTAATTTATTTTAATTAAAAAAATAAAAAACTCTTTTATATCTCAATATCATTTATAATTATTTTAAATTAATATAAACTACTAAAATATAAAGTCAGAAAAATCAAAAAAATTAAAATTAAAACTAAAATTAAAATATAAAACATTAAAAAAATAAAAAAAACTTTAAAATCCATACAAAAATAGAAAAAAACAATAAAAATTCTATAAAAATAATAAAAAATAAAAAACAGAGAAATTTAATAAAAATTTGAAAGAAAATCCGTTGCAAAATTAATAAAACCGTAAAATTTTAAAATAACTAAAAATATAATTTTTGTAAAATTTTTATCGATTTTTAAAATAGTTATATCTAAAAAAATATTACAAAATTAAATGTTTATAAAATATTTAAAATATTGCATTTCAAAAAATATTTTTAGCAAAAGTATATATAGTGCTTGTTGTGTACCTCTACTTGTTTTTTTATTCTAATTGTTCTTCTCATTTAGCTGTATTTAAGTGTTATGGAAAACTAGGAAAAGATAAGTAAATTAATGAAAATAGTATTTATTATTTTTTAATGACAAAGAATGGTAATTTAGGGATATGATTTGTATATGAAGTCTATATATTTACAAAATTGTCATTAGTAGGAGAATAAAAAAAGTAACCTAATACCTACTTTAGAAAAAAGGAGAAGTGGAAGGAAAAGTGAGGTTCAAAAACAATAAAATTGAAATAATGTGAAAAAATGCGAACGATAAAAATAATTTAGTTTTATAGAGGTACAAAACAGGCCCATAGTATATTGTATTTGGATTGTGTTTATTCATTTTTTTTTAATTTTTTACATATATTATTAAAATATTTATATTATATATTGCATATTTTGTATTTTTTGACATATTTTGTATATTACGGGTGATTTACATTGATTAGAGAATAAATTAGCTCTGTCACACATGTAAGCATGTACCAGTTAATATTATAATTGTTCAAATTTCATTTATATTTTATATGATGTTAATATATATTCGATTTTTCATATATATTTGAAAATTAACAAAAGAACAAATAATTAATTAAACCTCGTTTGCAATTTTTTAAATTATTAAATAATAATTTGACAATTGAAAAAATTTTAAGATGAAAAAATAAAAATAAAACTCAATTTTTAGTATTTTTATAATAAAAATAAATATAAATGAATAACTAATTAAAGGGCAAAACAATCTTTTTTGATAATTTTTTCTCGCCCACTTTAAATATCCGCAAGTGTAATACGCACGGGGTAATTTGCTTTTTTTTAAACCACGGTGGAGTAAATTTTCAGTTTATAAACCAAAAGGGGATAAAGTTTACCCCAAACCACATGGGGTAAATTGCATTTTACTCTTGCAAAACAAAAGACATCCGAGAAAATCTTGATGCTTATGAGGACTGACAATCAGTGTGGCGTTGGACAATGAAAATAATGGAAAATGATGAAGGGAGTGAAAATATGAACAGGAATAAGAAAAACACATGGTAACATATTATTCGATAATCATTAATTTTGCAGTCACTCCATAATCTATGATATACTGCCAAATATATTATTGTACTTTTCATGCCTAAATTTTCACTCCCATATCATCTCGAAAATCAATAGTCTTTTCAGATGTAATGAAAATCAGGTGTGCGATCCCACTATTTATGTTGAACAATTGCCCTCAAACTGTCAAACATGATGACAAGCACATCAATTTCCATCAATTAAATGTGGCCAATGAATGCGAAATTTGGAGAGAACTCTTCTTTCAAGAACCCTAATAAATCTTCATCCACCCAGGACTGAAATCTCCCGCAACAAGGTTCTGGCAGCCTGAATTGGAGTCTCATAGTCTGTGTTTAGACTAGGTAACGATATGTCTTACCTTCAACTTGATGCATAATGTGAATTTATTGTCTGCATTTTAATTTGATTGTATGAAAAAAAAATTGAGCTTTCTATTCTCGATCATTGTATGTGATGATCATGGATTTATTAATTTTTGTCATCTTAAGGTAATTGGTTGTATAGTCACTGTCAAATTGTTCGGAATCATTGATGATTTAAGTTATTGAGTTGCTAACTCCTAGTCAATTTGCTCCGATGAAAAATTTTGAGCTTTCTATTCTCGATTATTGTATATGTTGATAATGGGGTTTTTATAAATAAATTGTCATTATCTATATTATAACCGGGCGGCTGCCAACTTAAGTTTTGAGAAAACTCAACATACGAAACGACATTGCTATTCCATCTTCCGAAAAGTATTCGGAAGACGCGTGCGACCACTCGCCTTCTTCATCAACTCGACGCTTTACTTTCACTTTTTCCAACCCTCCTTTCCTTCTTCCTCCGCAATCGACGCAATAATCTCTTTCTTCTTAGCCCA
>JAOYMZ010075531.1:0-11846 GCA_025802335.1 Pinguicula primuliflora | reverse complement strand
TTAGTCACATATTTAGCATGCTTTGCCGTTGCTCCTTTGGGAGATGACCTTTGCTACCAAGCAAAGATTACTACTTGGTATTTGTGTACACTTGCACAATATAGGTGATTGAGAAATCGCTTATCAGCAAGCCGTTACGCAAAACAACTTGGAAGAGAAGAATTTTTTATTTCTTTACTTTTGGAGTTAATACTGTTGTTTCTGATATTTGATCATTTTAGTTGCATTTCTTCCCACCTTCAAGAATTGCCAGAATTATGCATGAGATCCAAACATTTTGGCAAGGATAACAAGAAAATATTTATGAGGCATGGGAAGAATTGGGTTTGTTGAGAAGTTGTCCAAATCATGGAGACAAATCCAAGCATTCTACTTTGGCTTGGATCCAATGACAAGAAATAGTGTGGATTCTCCTGCAAATGGTACATTCATGACCTTATCTTATAATCAGGCTCACATATTGTTGGAAGCTTTGGCCCAAAATTGTTATAAATGACCTGTAGAGAGATTGGCTCCGAGACGTATCAACCAAGTGCAAGTCAGCGTGATGCAGTTCCTGCTGCATTGCTCACATTATTTGCTAAAATATCCTGCACTAAGGTCAGCAGAATCAGCTGTTTCAATCTCAACCTCAAGCATTTGAAGTGCAATAGGCAAGTTGTGAAATCTGTGGAGGATGACATCATTTTTCTCACTGTTAAGGAACTCAGCAAAATCAGAACAGCTCAACAATAGAGATATAACCAGCAAGGTGGTGATTACCAGAATTTTATAAGAAATGATGATCCTGGCTTCAGTTGGAGCAATCCACAAGGAGCGTTGAATTCTCATCTGCAACAAGCACCAAAGGTGCAATATCAATAAACTTCCAATGCAGCAAGGTCAACTGAATCAGAAACAATGACCTTGTTGACAGAAAAGTCAGGCAGTCACTCCTCAACCTTAGACAAGTTTGAAATGAACCAAGACATCTTGACCCAGTTGGCTCAACAAAATGCAGGATTCATTGCTGAAACTATAGTTGATATTCAGGGCAGAAGGTGGCTATGCAGAAGATGGAGCATGCCATGGGACAGCTAGCAGCTCAGATGCAAGAAAGGCAAGCAGGAAGGCTACCTAGTATGACAGAGAATAATCCTAGAGACTACGAAGCCATTATTGAGATCAGGCAAGGAGTTGAATGAAGTGATGCAACTAGTGGCAGAAGGTATTCCAGCAGAAACGCAACAAGAAAAACAAGCGGCAGTAGAATAACCCAAAAGAGCAAAACAAGCAGAAACTACTAAAAAGCTCGTTGAAGAGGAAAGAGACGCCAAAAGAAATAAGTAGGAGCAACCTGAGCTCACAGATAAAATCATGAAAGAACTTCCATTTCCTCAAAGGTTTCACAAGAAAAGGCTGGAGCAGCAATTTGAGAAATTCACCAATGTACTGAAGCAGTTGATAATTAATATCCCTTTTGCTGAAGCACTAGAGAAATGCCCATTTATGCAAAATTCATGAAGGATATCCTCGCCCACAAAAGGAGGATTAATGAGGGGGGTACAATATCTCTATCTGCCAAATGCTCAGCCATCTTGAAAGAGGAGATTTTCATTCTTCCAAAACTTGCAGATCAAGGGAGTTTTATTGTGCCTTGTTTTATTGGAAAACAATTATTTGATAGAGCATTGTGTGATCTTGGTGCTGGTATTAATCTTATGTATTATTCTGTGTCACAGAATTTAGGCTTTGGAGACCCTACACAAACTGGAATCACACTGCAGTTAGCTGACAAGTCCTGAAGAAGCTATGTATGGGGTGTAGTTGAAGATGTGCTTTGTGAAACTTGAAAAATTCTACTTTCCAATAGATTTTGTGATCCTGGACATGGCAGTGGATCCGTATGTCCCTATTATCTTGGGCAGACCCTTCTTGAGGACTAGTGGAACTCTGATAGACATGAAGAAAGGAGAATTAAAGCTGAGAATAGAGGATGAAGAAATTTGTTTTAGTGTCTATCCCGCTATGAAAATGCCAACTGAGGTTGAAAATGGGAGTCAAGAGTGCAATGTTGTAGATATAATTTGGGAAGCTGTTTTTGAGAATCTAGGTTGCACTGTAGATCGGTTGGTTACATGTTTAACTAGTACTGACCCCATTTTCATGAAGGATTCACAAGTGCAGAAGTATGCAGAACTGCTGGAGCAGAATGAGATTGTCTACTGTCAAGTAGTTGAATCACGTGGAGACCTGACTAAATCTGAAGAAAGCTCACATTTAGCAATCCCTGAGGTGGAGTTGAAGCCACTGCCAGCCATCTGAAGTATGTTTTCCTTGGAGAGGCAGAGAGCAAACCAGTGATTATCAATCAAACACTCAATGCTGAAGAAGAAACAGGTCTGGTAGCAATGTTGAAAGAGCATAAAGGTGTACTTGGATAGAGACTAGCTTATATCAAGAGGATCTCTCCTGCTGTGTGCATGCAAAAAATTTTATTAGGGGACTTCAGCAAGCCTTGTAGCAGCACAAAGATGATCGAACCCAAAAATTGAGGTAGTCCGGAAGGAAGTTCTGAAATGGTTGGATGCAAGAATTCTCTAACCTATTTCAGACGGCAAGTGGATAAGTCCAGTACAATGTGTACCCAAGAAATTTGGGATTACAACCTTGTTCAACGAAAATGAAGAGCTTATAGCTTCCTGAACAGTCACTGGTTGGGGAGTCCGCATGGACTACAGAGAACTCAACAAGGCAACGAGAAAAGATCATTATCCTCTTCCTTTTATTGACCAAATGTTGGAAAGGTTATATATGGTCATGCTTATTACAGTTATTTGGATGGATACAGCGGATATAATCAGATTGTGGTGGCTCCTGAAGATCAGGAGAAGACAACTTTCACATGTCCTTATGGTATCTTTGTTTTTAGGAGATTGTCATTTGGTCCATGCAATGCTCCAGCCACTTTTCAGAGATGCATGATGCCTATTTTTTCAGACATGATTGAGGATATTATAGAAGTATTCATGGATGACTTCAGTGTATTCGGAGACAGCTTCTCGATATGTTTGACAAATTTGAAGAGAGTCTTGGTTAGGTGTGAAGAAGTGCAGTTAGTGCTGAACTGGAAGAAATGCCACTTTATGGTAAAAGAGAGGATTGTCTTAGGCCATAAAATTTTTGAAAAAGGGCTAGAGGTAGACAAGGCTAGGATAGAGGTAATAAGGAGTCTTCCCCCTCCAGTTTCAGTAAGAACAGTAAGGAGTTTATTAGGACATGTTGGACTTTACAGAAGATTTATCAAGAACTTCTCACTGATTGCCATGCATCTTTACCAATTACTTGGAAAAGACATTGAGTTCTTCATGTCACCTAAATGTCTATCTGCTTTTGAGTCTCTTAAGCAACATTTTATCACTGCAGTAGTGATGGCAGCACCTGATTGAAATCTGCCATTATGTAATGCCTCAGATATAGCTATTGGAGTTGCTCTTGGGCAAAGGAAGGACAGACTTCTTCACACAATTTTCTATACAAGCAGAATGCTCAGTGCTGCCGACCTGAATTATACCACAACTGATAAAGAGATGCTAGCAGTGATCTATTCATGTGACAAGTTCAGATCTTACATTTTAGGCAGCAAGATCACCATTTATTCTGACCATGATGCCATTAGATATTTAATGGCAAAGAAAGAGGGCTAGATTGATCATATGGGTATTACTGCTGCAAGAATTTGATCTGGACATTAAGGACAAGAGAGGAGTAGAGAATGTGGTAGCTGATCATTTGTCAAGACTTTGAACATGTGAGCATGGAGCATTTGAGCGTGTGAGCATGTGAGCATGGAGCGTGTGAGCGTGGAGCGTGGGGTATGGAGCGTGTGAGCATGGAGCATGGAGCGTGTGGGCGTTTGAGCGTAGGCGTGTGAGCGTAGGCATGTGAGCGTGGGCATGTGAGCACAGGCATGTGAGCGTGTGAGCATGGAAGAGCATGGAACGTTTGATCATTGAGCGTGTGAGCATGGAGCGTGGAGCATGTGAGCATTTGAGCGTGTGAGCATTGTGAGTGTGTAAGCATGCGAGCGTGCAAACATGGAGCGTGTGAGCACGGTGCGCGTGAGCACGGAGCCTGTGATCTTGTGAGCATGTGAGCATGGAGCATATGAGCGTATGAGCATGGGGTGAGGAGCGTGTGAGCATGTGAGCGTGTGAGAATGGAGCGTGTGAGTGTGTGAGCGTGTGAGCATGGAGTATTTAAGCAGGCGAGCACGGAGCGTGTGAGCATGGATGTGTGAGCACGGAGCATTTAAGCATGTGAGCACGGAGCGTGTGAGCGTGTGAGCTATCATGTGAGCGTCTGACCATGTGAGCGTAGAGCGTGTGAGCATGTGAGCATGTGAGCGTGGAACGTGTGAGCGTGGAACGTGTGAGCACGGAACGTGTGAGCACGTAACGTGTGAGCATATGTGCGTGTGAGCGTGTGAGCATGTGAGCATTTGAGCATTTGTGCTGTGAGCGTGGAGCATGTGGGTGCTTGAGTGTGTGAGCATGGAGTGAGTGAGCGTGTGAGCGCTCGAGCATGGAGCGTGTGAGCATTTAACAATGTGGGCTTGTGAGCAAGGGTATTTGGGCGTGTGGGCGTGCGGGCGTGTGGGCGTGTGGGCGTGTGAGCTTGTGAGCGTGGAGTATGGAGCGTGTGAGTATTTGAGCATGTGAGCATGTGAGCATGAAGCGTGTGAGCATGGAACATGTGAGCGTGTGAGCATGGAGCATGTGAGCGTGTGAGCATGAAGCGTGGAGCGTAGGAGCGTGGAGCGTGGAGCCTAAGAGCGTGGAGCGTGTGAGTGTGGATCATTTAAGCGTGGAACGTTTGAGTGTGAAGCATAAAAGCGTGGAGTATATGAGCATGAAGCATATGAGCGTGGGAGCGTGGGAGCATAGAGCGTGGGAGCATAGGAGCGTGGGAGCGTGGGAGCATAGGAGCGTGGGAGCGTGGGAGAATGTGAGTGTGGAGCATGTGAGTGTGTGAGCATTTGAGCATTTGAGCATGTGAGCATGTGAGCGCCTGAGCATGTGAGCGTGGAGCGTGTGGGAGTGGAGCGTGTTAGCGTGTGAGCGTGTGACCGTGGAGCATGTGAGCGTGTGAGCTGTAGCGTGTGAGTTTGTGAGCGTGGAGCATGTGAGCGTGTGAGCGTGGATTGTGTGAGCATGGGAGCATGGGAGCTTTTGATATGGGAGTTGCCCCTGGCACTAGATCTATACCGAACTCTACTTCTCGGTATGTTTAGGGAGTTCCTCCGGGAACACATCTGCATATTCTTGAACTATCGGTATGTCTTTCAATTTCCTCTCCTGCCCCAGTGTGCTGACCAAAAATGCTAAGAATGCCTCACGATCCCGATGTACTAACTACCATGCTTGCACTGTAGAGAGCAATTCTTCACCACCACAATCTTGCCTATTGTGCCCACCTTGGTATGAAAAAGGTGGTTCTCCTCGTAGTTGATATAGTACATTCTTATCCCGACAGTTGATATGCGCATAGTTGGCAGCCAACCAATCCATTCCTAATATCACGTCAAACTCTTGAAGCTCAAGAATGGCGATATCAAACTGAAGAACCTTTCCTCTAATTTTAATTGGGCACTGCGGAATAAACTTTGTAGCCATCATGGTTTTTTGCAATGGGGTCGAGACTAGGCAACGCACCTGTAATGCGGCGGGTTGTGCATGTACTCTCCTCATTAATTATTCCGATATGAACGACCGAGTAGCCCCAGAATCAAATAAAACAATGCCATATCGCCACACACATTTAAATTGCCTATCCATAGCCACACATAGGTAATAAATAAGAATATCATGCTTCTTATCTCCCCCCTTCCTCACACCTTTAGTAAAATCATGACTCTAATCAACGTATGCTTAAGTTTTAAGTAAAAGACGAGTACCTGTCATAACTTCATCCAATCTGCCCTCCGCCTGTTCTTGAGAGAGTGAGAATACTCTGGCCCACCCTGGTGGTATTGCTGGTCCGGCTGGTCGTGGTGTCACTACTGGTGGCGGTAGAGCCGGGATGCTCCAGGTTGGACAAGTTGCCTGCCCATGTCCCTTCTTCCCACAAGTGTAGCATGCCCAGTTATCCCAATAACCTGACGAGCTTCCCTGTCTTGATTGAGGACCCGAGTGCGATTGAGGTGGTGGGGGTCACGGGTATTGCATAGTGCTTTGTTTTGAGCCCCCTCCAATCGTTCCACCTTGGGTTCCATCCGCACAGCTGCATCAAGAAGTACGTCAAACTGATCTGTTGCCACTCCCCCGAGAGCAACCTGAAGGGATTCCCGCAAGCCATCCACGAACTGTACGGACTTGGCTTCCGGATCTTCCATCACCAATGGAGCATATTTTCCAAGGGCATGGAATCTCGCATTGTACTCCATCACGGCCTCCCCGGGTTGCTGCACACACCATTCCAAGGCCGCCTCTGCTGACGTCTCCATGCTAGGGGAATGTAATTCCGACGAAATGCCTCTCTGAAAGTCCTCCAACCACTGGTACCCTGTCCGGCCAAACTGGGTGCTATGCACAAACCACGCATGTAGTTCACAATATTTTATCATAATATAAAAACTAATCTATCACAACAAAGACATTGTGAAGGATGAGATAGCTTGATATTTAAAATGAAGATTCGAATTAAAACATGGAGTTTAGGCTCAACTCAGTCTTGAATCTAAATAAACTTAGCTTATTCTATAAGCATGAGCTAATACAACCGATAAACAAGAAGAAAAGTAGCCCCTGGCAGCCACAGAAGTTGCTGATGCAGTCTGCTTCCCCTGCCTCCTCTGGTTTCCTCCAATGAAGATGGAAAATCTGGTATCGCCTTCCTTGAGATAAAATTCGGCTCCCTGCTTCAAAGTGTAGCTTATCCAATGTGTAAGCCCTAGGAAGTATGAGATTACACCTAGGTCCCTCGGATATGTGCTGAGAAACAAAAATATTGAAGGGTATCAGAGTCTTTATCAGTCAAAGGTGCACTGATTGCTGATATTGCATCTAGAATGTTCTCTTCGAGAGCTCAAATGGTCATACAGCCTGAATGTAACTTAAAGAGGGACGACCGAGGCATGTTGTGGCAAAATCATAAATTTATCCCTGCAGCCGTTTAGGAGTTGTGCACCAATATGTGGACAAATGTGAAATTGACTGCACTTCAGCTAACAAAATCAGCATTTTCCATTATATCTCCTTGTGGCAGTTGATTCTGTCTGTGACTCCTTCATGACATTTGTAGCACACTTCTTGACCTAGCTTGTAGTAAAGTTTCAAATTTATCCTCCCTGCCAAGTGAGAGATATGCACTGAGCAAGGTCACTGCAGTCATTCCTCAATTTTTGCCAAAAATGGCAAGGTTGCTTTTTACCAACATTTGTATCCTCCTCCTTTCGGCAAATGGTCCCCTCCTTGATGTTGTGGCTTGATCAGGTGCACTTGTGTCATCCCAGGTTGTATCACACGTTGCTACATAATTTGGACCATCAAAATGTGCACATATACTCAACCCAGGTCCAGTTTTGCCACCTTTGAACAACAACTCTTCATTGCTGCATAATTTCGGATACTTGGCACTTCAAATTACAACTTGCTGGGCCACGTGAGAACCCCTATGGATTAGTTGAGGACAGAAATGTACAACGATACCATAGGTACCAAAAAAAGTTGCAACTTGCTGATTCTCTTCATATGGCCTGGCTCAGATCATCTATGGTTGTGCCTTGGACCTCTAAATTGTGCACAAACACACGGTTCATGTGCACACTTGCCAATTTCCATCTCATTTGCACAGATTGTGTAGATTATGCATTCTAGCTTCGGAGTTGCTGGTTTCTGGCTCCAGGATGAATTTGCATCTTGATTTCTCATGGCTCAACCAAGTCTGGGGTGGTTTGGACCTTTTGAGGTGTGCAATTTCATTGCACAATTGCTGCAATTCTGCCTTGTGGGAAAATATACTCCAAATTTGTTCTTCATATACTTTAGCTGATGTCTGGATATACTCCACATCGCCAGATTTGTGCTCTGCTGCATATCAGTCCGGATTTGCTGCTGCTTGGCTCCAGGAATTGATTGCACACTTGTATACAAATGTTTTGCTTCATTCCAAGGTGTGCATGGATGATTTGTGATGCTCAGGAGCTCAGCAAATGGCCATGATCAGTCACTTTGAAGCCTGCTCCATGACCTTGATCTCTTGCTGATCTAGTTTTGCACAAAATGAGTTGAAATGGCATGAAGTCCATCATAAAACAAGTGATTCACACCAGTTTGCTAAAAATAGACCCTTGTCCTGCATTTATACAATTAAGCCCGAAATGAGGTACAAAATAGGTGTTTAGGTAAATAAATCAACGAAAAGAACAAGTGAAATGAGCCTATAAATGCATATGAAATAGGCTCATCATTTTGTAGCTGGTCGATTCATAAAATGGAGAAAAGGATCTTTAACGAACCGAATTCCCACTCCTTGAGTGAGAAGGCCCGTAATGGCAGTGAAGCCCACAACTTCACCCGAGCCCATAATTTAATTAGACAGTTAATGAGATTAGGTATAAAATTCGTCCGTCCACATAACAAAAGTGCGATAGTCGTCACAATATTTCATACGTATCTCTGTCACAATATTTTAGCAAAATACAGCGATCGTGCCATTACAACAGAAGGAGTTCTAGACATGGATTGGGTCATCCCCCGGTTGGATCTTGACGAATGCTTTCCTTCTCGTGACCCGTGCTGTCTAGCTCGGGCTCAGCAAAATTACATAAGTACAATAATAGTGAGCTTCCTTAGAAGTCCAGTAGGATTTAATGTTCGAGATTACACGACCCAAAATTAAATAATCACTTTTAATTAAAAAAAGTCTTTAACCATTTCCTATGTTTCGGCCTATTTAATTTAACTTACTCCTGTGCATTTATTTTCACTTCCGCCCAATCGAATGTTCTACCCAAACTATTTTGGCCCTTACAATTAAATAATCCCAATCCACCCATTATCACAATATCCCAAATCGTTGCAACCAGATAGAATCTTATTTTTTTTAAAAAGAAGTCCCAACATTTAAATTAGCTCACGTGACCAACCAACCCAATAAACTTATTAATATCACATCATAAAGGAATCCAAAAATGTGCAGGAATGAAGAAATTCTACTCAAAGTGTGAAAACCGAACTTAGGCTGAGTTTGTGCACATTTCAAATGATCCAAAGCACATATTAACGTGTGATATCAATTCATAGATGCCCAAGTGCTCCAATTCAAGCCACACAATCAAGGAGAGGACCATTACTTGGAAGAGGGAAGGAGCCAAAAGATGCTAAAAAGCAATCTTACCAAATCTGGTAAAGAATGAGAAAAGATTGCAGTGATCTTGTTGGATGCATAATTCTCAAATGGTTGGAGGGATTGAAGTGAGATTTTGCCACGAGCTAGGGAAACAAGTTATCTACATACACTCTGAGATTCCAAGCCAAAATCAGCTGCCACAAGGAGTTATGACGGAATATTCAGATTCTGTCCAAAAGTGGCAGTCAGTTATCCCCCTGCTCTCATATTGGTGCATAACTTTCAAACGGCTGGGAGGAGAAAATTTGAGATTTGTACACAATATTCCTTAGTCGTTTCTCTTCAAGTTATATTCTGAGTGTTATTGCATTTGAACCCTCCAAGAGAACATTCTAGATGTAATATCAGCAAAGAGTGCACCTGAGCAGTTTAAGGACACTGCTACCCCTCAACAATTCAGTTGCTTAGCACATATCCGAGGGACTTGGATGTAAATTCATACCTTCCAAGGCTTACACATTGGATAAGCTTCACTTTGAATAGGAGAGCCGATTTTTATTAGAAGGGAAGCGACATCAGAAAAATCATCATCATCGGAGAAAGGTAGAGGAGGCAGAGCATCTAGTTTCTGAAGCTGTTGTTCTTTGCTCACTACGGGCTGTATTGCTGTTTCTTTCTTGCTTGTATTAGCTCGTGCTTCTAACATGAGCTAAGCTTATTAGATTCAAGGCTCAGTTGAGCCTATCTACATGTTTTGATTTCAATATTCAGTCCTTAATATCAGTCCATCTCATTTCATGTTTATGAGTATGTTATGCTTCTTAGTTTATGAGATATTGATCACATTTCATGAACTTATTCGTAGCTCCTATATTTAGTGTGATGCATTTACATGAGTAGAACACCTAGCACACCCACACCCACACCTTCGCCCTTGGGGGATGACCCCTAGCTTTAGGTGCCATATTCAAACAAACTGCTCCATAGAGCTTTCTTTCCCTTGCATTGGATGAAGATGAGGTTGTGCAGCCAAAATATCTCACATGCTAGGAATACTAGTCAGTGAGCCTCAAAAGGGACCTGACTATATAGAAGTTTGGTGGTGGAATGAATGAGAAAGGCCTAGATACAGAATTGATGCATGTTAGCTTAGGCAAAATTACTGCAGCTTTGAATCATCTCACTTCACTGAATTTTTACACCAGTTTCCGTTGCGATTTTGACTAAGTTGTCTTCTGAACAATTGAACCACATATCCAAAAGTTATGCACTCCTGAAGTCACTGATGTCATGACTGAAACCAATTTTCTGAAACATTTTTACCTTGCTCCTTGTGGATTCTAACCCTTGCTCATACATTGTATTATAACTTGACCGTGTACGCTTTGCACGACCCATCAGTCGATTGCATTCTTGCATGTTCACTCTTTACTGCTTCACCAAATAAGATTGGATCACCTTCTGCAAAGAGAGCCTGATATTCATCACCTGCGTTTTCTGATAACCCTTAACCACTCTCATAGTCTTTCATCCAGCCTTTTGATATGTTCACTTGCAGGAAGGTGGTGTGCATAATTTTTCTTTCCTCAGTTCATTGAGTCGTTGCAGGTAAATCACCACTGGAATCAACTGTCTGATCGTGTAAGTCTCCCCATTCTAAGTCAGGAACATGTGTTATCTTCATCTGGAGTTGCTGGTCCCATTCCCAACCTTTTTTAACATGAAAATATGTTTTCTTCCAAAACATGGGGCATGGGCTCCCCTTTCCATGTACTAGTAAGGAATAAACGTATTCTACAAAACTGTTTCTCATGTACATCGGTTGGAGGACCTGGAAATGGGAGCAGCTATGAACCAGCTGATGAGCTACCGGGTTGAGCATCACTCGCAATCTGGCGAACAAACTGTCCCTTCACACGCGGACGCCGCTCGGCCAGCTTTTTTCGGCTCTCATAGCGAACCTGTCAAAACGTTTCAGCGAGAATTAGGGAAAAAGTGAGCAGGCTGGAAGGTATTTACACCTCAAAATTGAATTTTGCTTGTCTGAAGGATAAATCAACATTGTAGAAGGAGGATCAGTAACTGGAAAACTAAAATCAGGACGAACAGGCATATGCAGTGGAGTTTACAGTCATCACAATAAAATTGGTATTGATGGATCCATGTACTCGTGTGTGGTGTGTTCTTACTCTTGTTGTGTTCTTACTACCATATACATCCATGCATCAATTCATAACCCTTAAAAATGCAGGTTGCTAAAAGTACATGCTTTCCCATCACAATCGAACTATTAAACATAGAGACAGGAATGCTGGATTCAGGCGTAGCTAAACATGAAAATGGTAAATTTGCTACAAACCTTTTTCTCGAAGCATCTGTCTTTCCTCTTCAATCTGAATTTATTTAGAGCCGCTTCTCTTTGTCTGGATCGATGGGAGGCTTCATTATGTATATTGAAACCCTCTTCACTACCACGCTTCGGAGCAAGCGAGATAGAATTGATCTTGCCATTGCCC
>JAOYMZ010075520.1:0-11849 GCA_025802335.1 Pinguicula primuliflora | reverse complement strand
GCTTAATGTCTAATTGATGGAATGATGTTAAATTCCTTTTGGATTGATAGACTCTCTTCTTTTGGGAAGGCATCATAACTTGTGCGCTGAAACAGAAGCTTGTTAGTTAAAAACAGAGAGTTCATGAGTTAGAATAAATTGAATAGAGCCCAAAAAAACTAGTGAACTGTTAACACACAAAATAAATTGAATGGAACCCCAAAAAAAACCCAGAGCGGCGCTAAGGCGGCCGAGGCGGTGGCGGGGCCTGGGGCACCCCGCCACCGCTTTCCACCTTTTAGAACACTGGTAGGAATAGGGGCATTATCTAGAAGATGAGGGAATTCATTCAAACAACACCAACTCCATGATTGATCATAAATCCCTTTTTGTGATAGTGGATAATTTATCTATTGCAATGTGATATAGATTTGGAAATTTTTCTGTAAAGATTTTCCCTCAGCCATGAATCTATCCCGAACTTGGTTGTAAAGTCATTTCCAATTTTTCTCTCAATTTGGTATATGAACCACTCTTTGTTAATAACCGAGCTGCGCGACTCTTGCCACCATACAAATCCCAACGGGTTAATTTAGTGGCGGTGTACCTGAATTTAAATATCTAAAATGGGTGGTAAGTTATGGATCAATTAATATAGGGATGCAATCAATCTGTTGTGGGCTACGATCGTGGGTTTAAGCCCCCATATATTCGATTAATGAGGGATGAATTTGCATGAGTCTCATGAATTAATAGGCCTAATAAAGAGTTTGGACACGATGATATCAAAAAAATGCCACCGTACATGTTTTTTTTACTCTCCTTACTTTTTGTATGGAGTTTGGTGGAGAATTCTAAATCGGACGAAGAAACTGTCCCGAAAACCCAACGAAAACCACGTGTCCGGACGCCACCATCCGATCAAAAGTGTTAAAAATCACATCAACGAGTTAAATCATGCCACGAGTATTTCGTCCGCTTTGTGTGTTCCTATTTCGTCCTGTATAGATGGACTCGAGTTTGGTCTAGGTGGGTCAATTTCTCATATAGTGAAGTTTTCTTCTACATTTAAATGTTGTTGTAATATTAATTTAATATGATGCTTTTTTTTACATTTTCTCTTTTTTTTAATGTGTGTAGGTGGGTCTCTTATTTTTTTTTGGTTTCTATCTCTCTATTTCTTACCGTTGAATTTATCAAACGAATCTATAATTATTTGTCTAAACGTACATTATCATAATTATCATCATCATCAATACGCTATGCATTTCAATTAAATATATAGTTTGATATTGTTTCAACCTAATTATTAGTTTTTAGGAGTGAATTTATTTATGAGTTATTTACAAAAAAAAATTAGTGTTTTGTTGTGTGGTACTTGGTAGTTGTATTTGGATTAGGCTATGTTTGCAAATTATATTGAAAAAATTCTGTTTGTCTTTTGAGAATGGTTTTTAAAAAATATATTTTTATAAAGAAGTTATTAAGTATTTGGGGTGAGGACTTTACTGTGGCAAAGGTTATAGATTATTTTGATATTATCGATTTGTATATAGATAAAATTATCTTAAAAGTGAATTTTGAAATAATTACAAAATTGTCACCGCCTTAAGCCTCCTAGAAGCTACTCCAAGGGAATTTTTGACTTTTGGACTCTTGGAGGCTTTGTCACCGCCAAAAGCCAAAATCATAAATAGTGTAAAAATGGCTTCTCTGATTGAAAAGTCAAAAGTAATTTTTCAGTAGAACATGCAAACATAGCCTTAGGCCCTGTTTGAAAGTTCTACTGAAAAGCTGCCTTTGGCTTTTGATGGGCTTTTAAAAAGAAGTGCTTTTATAAGAAAATTATAAAGTGTTTGCAGTGCGGGCTTTAAAATATAGAATTTTTTTGGAGTATTTTGGTATTATCGATTTTTATACAGACAAAATTATCTTAAAAGTGAATTTTTAAATAATTACAAAATTGTCACGGCCTTAAACCTCTCAGAAGCTTTTGACTTTTGGACTTTTGGGAGTTTTCCACCGCCAGTCCACTGCCAAAAGCCAAAATCGCAAACAGTGTAAAAAGGATTTCTGCGATTGAAAAGACAAAAACTGCTTTTCAGTAGAACTTGCAAACATGTCATTAGTCTTTTTTTTTGTAAGCGTTTTATTGAGGTAAAAAATTATGTACAGAATTCGCGTTTTCGGCAACGCCGCGCGCTAAGTGGGTACACTAGCAACTACTCGTTCATATTGTCATTTTCTCGATCGCTGAGTTCCATTTGCACCAATGCATCAAGTTGCTCATCTGACATTTCAACCCGGAGTGATCTTGCGAGTAACATTGTTTCCCGTGCTTCCTTTATTAAATTCGATTGATTGGCTTGTGTTTCCGGTTCGGGCTCATTCGATTGTACTTTTTGCTTTACTCGTTGTCGCTCGTCGTCCTGAAATTTCTGTAGCTTCAACCGTCTTATTTTCTCAATTCTGATTGATCGAAATTCCTTTGTCATTAGTCTTTGACGATAGTGACTTAACGCTTATAATAGTAATTACTAAAAAAATACTAGATGTATGGTAATGTTACTCATATACACTTATTTGACACTATTTATTGACATTGTCATGTGTCAACCATTATAATCACAAGTTTTATTATTTATCTTTAATTCTTTTATTTTATTTGTGGTTGTAATTATTAGACATCACAATGTCAACAAATAGTCTCAATAAGGTGTGTACAAATTACTTAATTTGTACTAACCAATAGAATGTGTACATATTGCACGAATTAAATTTTTGTGGCTCAATTACAGTGACACATGTTCACATGATATTATTTAATACAAATTAAATACAAATTTTTTAATTACATATAGCATTCTTCAATTACAAAACAGAGGAAAACCACCAGGATAACATCTTAAGAACAAACGCAAACAGAAACCTCAAATGATCCGGCCACCTACTCCACCGGCTTCGCGGTTGCAATACTGATAATATACTCGATCTCCTCCGCCACCTCCTTCATCGATGGTCGATTCTGTCGGCGTTCCTCCAAACATCCCACGGCCAAAAAACCCAACGCCTTCATCGTCTCCATCTCCAAATCACTCGCACCCTCTTTCAAGCTTGGATCCACGCCGTCCATTAGCCTCTCCTCCTCCACCAACCTCTGCACATAAACAGCCAAGTTCACGTCATCGGCATCACGGGTGAAATCGATGGCCTTCTGAGACGTCAGCAGCTCCAATAGAACGACTCCGAAGCTGTAAACATCGCTCTTGTCTGTCAGCTGGTAATTCCTGTAGTACTCTGGATCGAGGTATCCAAGTGTGCCCTGAGCGCAGGTGGAGATGTGGCTGAGATCCGTTTCAGCAAGACGCGACAACCCGAAATCGGAGACTTTCGCATTGAGCTTCTCGTCGAGCAAGATGTTGCTGGACTTGACATCTCTGTGATAGATTGGAGGGACAGCAGAGAAGTGGAGATAAGAAAGTCCCTCAGCGGTGGATTGGGCAATGCTGAGCCTGCGGTTCCATGAAATGAAGTCCTTCTTACCTCCTGTAACGGAAAACAAAGTAATTCAATTAGTGTTTGAAAAAGCGCGGTTAGGGCTCGCCTAGCTCTAGGCATTGCGGGTGCTTAGAGGACCAACCAGTACCTAGAATGTGAGTAATTGGACTAAGCGACCGATTTCTCGAATAGATAATTCAAGTAATTTGTTCTACTACTTCAGCTATCACAGTTCAACAAGTCCCAATTCTCATACCTTGTAGATGATCCAAAAGGGTTCCATTGGCAATGTATTCGTAAACCAGTACTGGCATTTCAAGCTCGACGCAGCATCCGAGCAGCCGCACGAGGCTCTTGTGATTGACTTGACAGAGTATTCGAACTTCATTCAGAACTTGGTCCGTGCCTTTGGCATTTCCTAGCTTGGCGCATTTCACTGCAACTACTGTTCCATCTGCAAGAATTCCTTTGTAAACTTCTCCATAACCACCAACACCAAGAAGGCGATCCTTGGAGAAGCTGTTTGTGGCCTTCTTCATCTCTTTTCCACTAAAGATTTTTGCAGTTCTTCCTCCACCGGCGTTGAGGATCTCTTCACGCTCACGAGTGAGTCGGTCTTGTTCCTCCTTGATGCGGCTGTAGTGCTTGTAGAATAAGAACCCAGAGAGGGCTGCTGCGAAACCGGTACCAAGACCTATAGTTAAACCTGCATGAAGAACAGAGCATATGAGCGGTTAGCGATATACCGAGAACTGAACTGTGAAGATCTATAAATCTCGACCACCACCAAGGAACATGTTCGGAACATAATTCGTACCTGCGATAAGCGCCGCTTTATTATTGCGACAACCATTTCGATCTTGACACACTGTAGATCACAACAAGCGAAACAATGTGAGCTTAAGCAATCCAAAATCCAAATATTGCAACCATGCAAGAGGATTGAAGAAACATATTATGTAGAATATGAGAGAAAATTTTGAATTGTTACTTTCGGTTTAGCGGTTTCAACTTCCATGTTTCTATTCTAAACCAAAATTTCATTGCAAATTCAACACTTCTTAATACAAAAGTACAAAAAATACAGAAGTTCGGTATCCTGTCTTTTGGGCTATTTTCTAGCCGCCGAAATAAAATAGTAATACTAGTTTTGTAATATTCCATAACCGATCTTAATTTTTTATTTCGACGCCCCGAATTGCTAAAAAGTCTAGGGTAATGAATATCAATAGCCTACACACAAATCAAAACGACATCATTTTAACTTTTGTAATCAATTGAGTACAAAACTTGTGAGTAATATAACATTAGTGTTCGAGAACGCGCTATGCGGACCCTGGGCGGCCAGGGGTCACTCAGAGCCTAGCCTAGACACCCTTCTAATTGGGCTTTTAAGCAGCCTAAGCGATAATTTGGTCAAGGCGGAGTGCAACATCTTAGCGCCTAGGCGGCACCTAAGCGAATTAGGCGACCTACTTCTCGAACAGAGTATAGCATTACTGTTCTAGAAATGCTAGACGTACTCACAAGTTTTGTACTCATATACAATTAAGTTAAAATGACCTCATTTTACCTACCTACAAATCAAAATCATATCATTTTACCTACACACAAATCAAAACGACATCATTTTAACTGTTGTAATCAATTGAGTACAAAACTTGTGAGTAACATAACATTCCTATTTTGGGTATATGGAGCGGGCTTGCTTCTTAATAAGCCTCACACACACCAGTGCTTAATTCAAAACCACAATATATATGTACATACAAAAAGAGCTTGTCTATACCGCACAAAAAATAGGTAATAAAAACACAATAAACTGATAATGTTACGGCAGTTCACCGCAGAGAAAATCTAAAATCCGAGCTAAACTCTATAAACACAAGGTTAAACCCTATAAACCTAATAATTAAGCTTTTATTGTGTTTTTAGGGTTTAGAGTTTAGGGTTTAGCGCACTAATTTTGTGTTTAATATAATTTTCAGTACAAAAAAGCAAGAACTGAAGCTGAACTGACCTTCAGCGCAGACTACAGCGACAGGGTCCCACCTCAGACCCGAATTGCAGAAACATCTGCTTACCCGTCCGTTTGAAATTGGGTCGGGTCCACAGACCGACCCCGATCCGCAATCCCCCTGCACCGAGCAGGTTGGCTCCGGCGGCAGAATCCACTGCAATTCCACCCCCGGCTGCGGCCACTGATCGACGGGCATCCCGTAATCCAGATTCACGAAGCTCTGGTACGCGCGGCACGCTTCCTGGCGTAGCCGTATCCTGTAAGACGTCGTCGACCCTCCAGCCCGAAACGCGCAGCAGGGCAGCACGCCGCACGCGCCGGCTGATCGGGTGGCGTTGACGTATACGTGGCAGAGGCTGATGGAGGTGCAGTTGAGAGGCGAATTGAGAATCTCGTCGGTGCAGTTGAGGTAAAAGATGGTGTTGCTGCTCGTGATGTTGAAGGGAGCGGATGGGTCGAGCTGCAGTCCGTTGGTGGGGAGATCCTCCGCGATGCAGGTGCCCGGGACGAATCCCGCCGGCGAGACGGTGATCCGCTGGGTGGAGGGGGAGATGGAGTTGATCGCGTATGTATTGTTTGCAGATTCAAAGAGTAGTGTCCCGGCGGCGGTGCAACGGATGGGATATGCGGTGTCACCGCATGTGGAGGCGGTGCTGAGCGGGTAAGGTACGGCGTTGGAGCCACATGGCGGGCACGGTGGTAAGGAGAGCGCGGGGATGGCGTAAGTTAGCAGCAGCACCGCCGCGAGTAGGACGAGTACTAATCCTCTGGCCATGACTGTGGTGGCGTGTCGTTGGTGGGGGAGTAGAGTACATAAATGGGGGGAAAACGGATTAGGAAATTTGAGATATTTGTCGTAATGAGCGACGATAGTGCTGATTTTTTTTTTTTTTTTTTTGATAAGTGACGATTGTGCTAATTTACTGGCGAGTTTCCTTTTTCTTGGTAAGAAGTCAATATTTTTGGCGCGTGGGTCAACCCACGATTGGTATCTTACTATCTCGGTGGATTCACACTGACCGGATGACTGATGAGAATGACAAGGCTGGTTCCCATCTGGAATGTGGCCAACCCCATTATTCAATATTGAGCCACGCACATATAATCAGTGTTCAATAATGGGTTGAGCAATCCTAAGACGTTTTGGGCCGCCTAGCGCACAGATTGTAAAGTCAAAAAAAATTTATTAGTTTTTTTTTGCAAAAAAAAAAATTAAAAAAAATGTCGAGCGCCCTGAGTGACCGTCCAACTTCGATTCGCGACGGCCTGGCAAAAAATGACGCCTAGGCGCCCGCAACTAGAACACTGCATATAAGTCTAAAGTCAATCTTTGCATTGGTCTTGATATCAAAGAATAATGCTATATATTTTTTAAAAAAAAAGAATAATGCTATATATTTTTAAAAAAAAAGAATAATGCTATACAAATAGTAGGAAGCTCAAAAAATATGATGGGACCGCCCCCGGTTTGGACCGTGAATTGGTGGTTCCGAATCGGACCGTCGAACCTGCGATTCGGTTCAGCGATTCATTTTTGTCCAAACTGCGGACTTTTTCCCTTTTTTCAAAATGTTAATTTTTTTTAATGAAGGAAGAACTGTGAAACATGTCAGTGACAGATTGGTTTAAAGCGCCAAATGGCTCTATAAATACTCATTCTTTTCTTCTTAAAAATCGCCAACAATTCTATTTTTCATTCCCATATTCTATATTAGCATTATTCTACTATCTTATTCTACAATTTTATAGATTATGGATTGTACATCAAGTTCTTCAGCTAAGAAGTGGGTGATCAAATCCGACTTGGGGGAACACTATTCTTAGGACATGGAGATTGAGGATGATGGCAAGAAGGAGTGAGCTAGCTACAAATATTGTTCAAAGGTTTACAAGGTTGATTCTAATGTTGGTACTTCAACCATGAGAACACACTATCAAAAGAAGCATGACTCCTCTAATCCTTCTGGTGGCATCCAAACACGACTCCAAGTTGGTAAGAATGAGTCAGTACGCACTTGGAAATTCGATAGACGAACTACTAGATAAGCTTTAGTTAGATTAATATGTTGCATGAATTTGCCTATAGTATTGCAGATAATGACTATTTTGAATAATTTTGCAAAACACTATATCACGGATATACTAGTTTGAGTAGGTTCGTTACTAGAAATGATATTATAGAATATTATAATAATCACAATTTTATGCTTAAATTCGAATTTGTCTCTAATAATTATTCTTTTGCTTTAAATCCGAAGTTACATTTTGATATCTTGAAATGGTGAAATTCTCGTTCAATGGAATTCTCGATGCTTTCGATTTTAGCTCGGAATTTGCTAAGCACTCTGGCATCTTCCGTATTATCTGAGTTGGCATTTAACACCGCCAAACTCATTGTGATCGATAGGAGAACATGTTTGACGCCCACAATGGTAGAAGTATTATTCTGCATCTGAGATTGAGAACGGAAAAATAGAAGAACGAGAATCTTGTTAACAAAGATAATTGATTTGTATGTAAATTTTCCAAAACTTCTAAATATTTTTTCTGATTTCTGAAATATTTTTTAGAATTTTAATATAATTTAAATTATTATTTTTAATTATTTTCCATTTTTATAAAACCCGATCCGATTCGGGGTCGGGTTTTCGGGCCACAGTTTCGCGGTCAAAATGGACTGCAAAACCGCAGCCTGGTGGTCCGGCCACTGGACCGCGTGTCCTAGTTTGGACCGGACCTCCATATAATCGAAATTTTGATCGACTCTAAAGTGACACAAGCTAAAATTTAATATATGAATGATCCATATATTATTCATAGCTGTTTGAGAAGGCGGTCATCTAGACCGCTTAGCTGTTGGACAGTCAATCCCCATTCTGTCCGAATGACCACTTAGGCCACATAGGCATTGGGGAAGCGTTGGGGAACCCCTAACCGCTCAGAGTTCACCCAATACTTTCGTCCCAATATAATTCCAAATTGTTTCACATCAATGGCTTCTAGAAGACAATCCCAATCTCAGAATATTAAAAAACAGCAAGTCTATATCCTAAAGGAGATTAAAACAAACAACAAATTATAAATTACAATTGTACAGTGCCCAGTTAAATTCAAGGACCCAGTTGGCTAATACTTAACCAAAGTCGTAGGCATCGATCGCTAAAGAATAGCTACGACAAACAATTTTGGATATGCTTGCTTAAATGCTGATGTATTTGCAGATAAACAATGCATACACAAGCACACATGTAACAAGATCAACAGGGCTGTCATGTCTAACCTAACAAAATTGGACCCAGCGAGCATCAGGATGGGAGATGATTCAAGTTAGTGATGCAGCAAGCAGAAGAAAGACTGTGCCACCAGCCGCATGCCATGTTTTATATATATTTAATCACACACAGCCACATCAAGAACAATCTGATAGGCCCTATTATGTTATGACCGATTATTTGGTTGGACCGTAAACAAGTCTTTAGCGGATATGTAAAATATAAGTATTGTTTCCCTTATAAAGTATTAGATTTTATTTTTTATGTCGATTGGTCGTACTGAATAAAATATGTTGGGCCTATAGTTCAAGCACAACATAAGGATTAATAGGAAACTCACTTAACTTACTGTCGACCCGTTTCTTTCTCTTTCTATACATAGATCAAAGAAATATAAGGAATTCATTGAGAGTTTTCATAGAATCAGAAGGTCTCTAGAAAACTCGAGAGGAAGGTCCGTGACTTTGAATCAAGTGGATGATCTTCTCATTCCTCGAAAATCTCTGAAGATACGAATCCAAGTACGTTTTCCGTCGTGTAGTTCTCATCTCAATACATAGTTTATGCTTATTCCAACAGTCTTACCTGGCCATACTTGTTCCATCCCCAGCAGAATATTTTCCCATCCTCTTCAAACAGAAAAATTAAGGAACTTAGTTCAGTTAGATAATGAAAGAGAGAGCAATTTCCAATCAGAATGTGAACTGAGGCGCTTAAACTATGTTTCATGGACAAGAGTAGCAACATCGCATATTCAATCTGATATATAAACCAGTTACTACTTGCCGTTGTAACTACAGAATTAGCACTTCATTTTTTAGGGGTAGCCAAAAACTAGCGCTTTATAATCACAAAGATAGGCACACCTGTCACAACGGCACTGTGGCGAGCTCCACATGATACAACTCTCGCATGAACATTTTCTAGGCATGGAGCATCTAGAAGGCGAGGCAAAGTCTCGTTGCAGCTAAACCAGAATGATAGTGTTATTGAACTTTTAAGTAAAACCAGAATTTTTTTGCTCAGAGTTGCTTGTTGTTAGTTCTATGTTGTCATCTGTACTTCCGTGACCGCACTACATCACAAAAAGACAAAAAGAGATGAATATGGGTTCTGAATATGGGTTCCCAAAATTATCTTGGCTCCAAACCTGCAGTAATAGAAAGATGGACAAAAATATTAGTGGAAAATTTGGGATAGAACACCAATTGCTATTATCCTCCATCATATAAGCTTTGCTTATTTCTATTATAATAGTAGTAGCAGCAAGGCTTCAGGAACGCTTATAGGAACTGATACATTTGATCCCCCATCACTTTTCAAATTTATGATTCCATATCCTTCCATTACAGCTTCCATTGATTAAATGGACTCTTCTATCTTTGCGCTCTCCACAAGTACAACCATAAGAAAATCACACCACTTAAAACGTCAAAACACTGAGACACTAACCTGACCATATAATCCCCGACCAAAGGTTATTAATGCACCAGCAGCATCTGTTGAAGCACACAAATACATCAATATTCAGCAAACTGATCAAATTGTTTTTCGCTCAAAAAAGCTATTAAGTATTACTACCCGTGTTCGAAAAGGCGGCCTCACAATGCCCTGGGCAGATACGAGGCCCAGTTTAGCAGACAGGATATATCCCACTATATCCCGTGTTTAGTAACCAAGACAGATTAGGAAAAATTTTCCCGATCGACCCGGAAAAAAAGTGAATTTGGATGATACCTATGGTACATAATACTACAACTATTATCCCTACCTGTGGTACATAATAATACATAGACCTGTAATAACTGCACTATGCCTGCCTCCACATGCAATTGCTTTTACATAACTTCCCGGAACTCTTGGTATCTGACTATCTAAACCGATATTTCCACGAGAAATCCCCACAGAAGGATTGTGGTCTAAAGAAGATTCGAAGCAGGGTACAAGATGTGGAGAGGAGACCATTCTAATCCGTGATCCCATACTCAGATGTCCCTCACCTCCGTAGCCCCATCCCCCTCCTGATCAGATTATCTTCCGTTGGGAAGCGATTTTGAAGAGCCCTCCAGCAGAAAGCTCCAATTTTCGGAGGTACAAATTTATTCCACATTTTCTCAAAATTTCAGTAGCCTCGATAAATTCCCATTCAATTGACATAATGCAATTATAAATTTCTGCAATAGAGTATCCTTAGGAGTTCCGTAGCCACGCATCTGCTTGATTGATTCTCTGTGGAGCTTAGCGGTTTAAGACTGATTTAGTTGCTCCAGTTCAACCCCGGTGCAAGGGTGAATCCAATTCCAGGTTCATCTTCAGGTCATCCACCATAGATCATAAAACCCTTTTTCGGTAAGAGTTAAGTGTTTATCTACTGCATTTGAGTATAATTCTCGGTATTGTTCTGCTAAACTTTTCATATTTAGGAAAATTTTTGCTTGTGTCACGAAATGGAAGCTAATTTTTGAAAATGCCACGCACCCGTCCTCAGAAGACCGGTGCAAGCAACCGGCCTTTGGAAGACCAGTAGAATGAAATACTGGTCTTCCAAAGACTGAGCGTCATTAACAAAATTAATCAAAAGGTAATTAAGACATTACCGGTCTTTCGAAGACCGGTAAAATGAGTTTGGCGGCAAAAAAAATCCACCGGTCATCGGAAGCCCGGTATTTCGTAATACCGGACTTCAGAAGACCAGTGTAAAAAAAAATTTATATCACCGTCCAAGACCGGTCGAAACATTTTGTTCCACGATCCAATTCTTCTTCCGACGAACTTCTTCCGACGAGCTTCTTCCGACGAACTTCTTCCGACAAGTTCTTCTTCCGACGAGTTCTTCCGAGTTCTTTCGAGTTCGCGACTTCCGAGTTAGTTCGAGATTTTTACGAATTGTTATGAATTATTATGAAATTGTTATGAATTATTATGAATTATTAGTGATTATTAGGAATTATTATGAAATTGTTATGAATTATTATGAAATTGTTATGAATTATTAGCGATTAATAGGAATTATTATGAAATTGTTATGAATTATTATGAAATTGTTATGAATTATTAGTGATTATTAGGAATTATTATGA
>JAOYMZ010075509.1:0-11850 GCA_025802335.1 Pinguicula primuliflora | reverse complement strand
AATTCCAATTATGGGATTAATATTCGAGACTTCCTAAAAATAATTACGATGACCTCGAAAACAATCATCAAAACCTCCTGAAACATTGCACAAATTGGGCCAAACCCCCAAGGGCCCATTGGGCCAATTCACTTCGGATTTCCTCTGAAAATAATCTCGAGTCTCAAACCGCCCGCTCCGATACCATGTTAGAAAGTAGACTTGACCCTATTCTGGGCTCAGTCCTCGTGAGCGCAACTGTTAGTGTGTAAACCAATTTTATTAGGAAAGTGAGTTATCTCATTAAAATCATGAGCTCATGGTATTTGGTTATAACCCACTTTTCTATTTATATTGATATATTTGATTATTTGTAATCGGTGTAGAATTTCTTAACACTATCCCCTCAAGTTTAACTAGGTAAACTCGGTTAGATTTGGAATCTAACACCGTATATTTGAAGCACCGTCATTCTAGGCGTTAAGCAACGGAAGCATTCTGGCTTTGATCATGACTCTGATACCATTTTGAAATTGAACTCGAGGGCCTTTAACTAAATTGAACCCGACCCTAATCCGGTGTCGGATCTCGTGTACACAGGTGCACGCGTGTGATCCAATTTATATTAGGAATGTGTGTTATACTCATTAAAATCATGAGCTCATGATAATTGAATATAATCCATCTTTCTATTTATATTGGACGTTTTTTGGTTGTTTGTCATGGGACAAATTTAATAGATGGGAATTACTTTTCTCGAAAAAAAGGAATTGCTTTTCTACAGGTTAGTGTCATAAGAATATGACGAATAAGTATTACAATTTTTTTAATGTCTGCATATGTTACACTTAGGTTGTATTTAGTTTGTTGCATTGGGGTTTATTATCAATTTTTATAAAACATAATCAACATACTATCTTGTTTAGTTGGTGTTTGATTATGTTCTCGGCCAAATATCAAATAAAAGGCTCGCTATTTTTTTTCTTTCAAAAAGTGGTGTATTATCAATACACTAGTTTTGGTGTTATTGTGATTGATAACTTTTCAGGTAAAATATGAAAATACCCGAAATATGTCTTCCTTCAACAAAATCGTCTTCCGTCAACGCAAATCGTCTCCCACCAAAATATGTTTTTAGTTATTTTACTTTTACACATATTATGAAGAACAATTGTGATTGACCTCGGTATTCTGAAATTTTTTTTGGTTAAGTTTCGGAATTTCTTAATTTTATCCACAAGAATAATTTTTTGTATTCATGTTTTTTTTTAAATATTCGGGAGGTATAACTGTCAAATACAAAAAACTGCGAAATTAAACAGACAGAAACAACTAAAAGGAGTTCAGGGTGGGTCAAATTCCCAACGAGTGGCGCTGATCACTGATGCAACTTGTTCTGTGGCTTCTTGCTGCACAGTTTCTTGGAAGGAGGTCCATTGGAGATCGAAATCTGGTAGCGTGAGGCCCCGTTTGGTTAATGTATCAGCTTCCATGTTTCTTACGCGGGGGCAAGTGATGGAATTGGAACCGGGCTATTTTTTGTATTCATGTAATGTATTCAAAACAGAACATGGAGGACTTCGGTGATGACGGGATCAGGCAGGTTGTAATGCGGCAGTCAAACGTTGATTACATAGTAATGCTAAATGTACAGAAATTTGGGTATATCGAATTTCAGCATCCTTATTTTTTTGAGCAATTTTCGATCACCAAAATAAAAAAAATAAGATTGGTTTTGTAATCATCGTGTCGAAATGGTGTGAGAACTGATCCTAAACTTTCATTTTGACCCTTATAACACACTGTGTAAGGCTAAAGTTAAGTTTGTTGCTCTTAAAATGCTTATTTAATTGGATTTTAATTTTTTGGCGACGAAGCCACCGAAACCGAAATACATGCCTTGTTCTGACATTATTTCGACGAGAGAATTATAAAATCGATCTTGCTTTTTTATTTCGGCACCCAAAAAGTTCCCATAAAACCAGTGTACCAAAATTCAGTACACCAAATTTCGGTACATGTAGCACTACCGTAATCAATATCAATCATAATATACCGTTTTATTTGGGGACATATAAACTGTAATACTTTTCTCCATTTTTTTTCAGTTCCCAAACTTAACGCAGCCTTACATTTTTATTTGTGCTATGAGACTTTTCGAAACATCTGATTAGTTTGTCCCAACGTTAGACAACTTTTTTTTTGTAAGCAAATTTTTTATTTATTGAAATTTAACTATACATTTTTACAACCTTGGTTTTGTCAAGAGTTCATCTCTAGTCTTGCTTGATGCCTAATTGCAAAAGTTCTTCCCGTAAACCACCCATCTTTTTCTTCCTGATCCACCTCATATTGCCATCTCCTTCTCTTCCTGTTCCTCCAGCGCCATTGTCGTCTCCATTCCCAAGTATCTGCCTTGATTTGTTGAACAATTCCGACGACCTGTGGGTCTGATCTTTGAAAGTATCTTGCATTCCTGGGTTTCCAGATATTCCATGCTGGCGCAATCCAAATCGATTTCCAAATCTGGCCGCAACACTCATTTGGTTTGAGTTCCATGAAATTCCCTAATGCTGATGTGTCTGTAATCGTCGTTATTTTCATCCACTTCAGTAGTTCTGACCATATTTTCCTTGTGATTGCACAACCTTGGAATAAGTGTTCTTTAGTCTCTCTGGTGTTGTCTTCTTTGCAGAGATGGCATTTAATTTGCAGTTCAGCCTGGATTACTTTCCTTCTTTGAAAATTGGCTAGCGTTGGCAGTTGATTCTGACATAATCTCCTGGTAAATATTTCTATCTTTGGTGGTATTACCTTACATTTACCCAATGTGATTTGTTTGTGCTCTTGTGTTGTCCATGCTGTGTGCTTTTTTTCATGATCTGCTTATAGCTTTCTTTCACCTAGTAGGTTGGTTGTCCTTGCATTTTCATTGTCCATTCATCTTCCCTGTTTACCTACATTTTGCAAGATAACAGTATATTGTGTAGTTCTTGTAATGTTTCCCCTTCTATTGCATTCAGGTCCTTTTTCCATTGAAATCTCCATTGCCATTCTCCATTTATCCAGCTTCCCATTTCGTTTATCTTGCACTGTTTTTGAACAGATTTCCTGTACAGTCTCGGATATAGTGTTGATAGGTTTGTTTCCCCTATCTAATGATCTTCCCAGAACATGATTAGATTCCCTTTTCCCGTGGTTAGTATCGACATATCTTGATATTCTCCTTGCAGTAGAAGCTTTTTCAGATTCTGCCGCCAAATAGAACCTTTGCTTTGTCTTCTTCCAGTTTGTACTCCACCCTCCCTTTGTTGATTTTGTTGCTGTAGTTCCCTGAGTTTTCCTATCTTGATGTTGTTATGTTGTCCATACTTCGATTTGATCACTTGTTTCCATAGTGGGTTGTCTTTTTCCACGATCCTGATGCCCCATTGACCTAGCATAGCATCATTGAAGGTCTCCATATTTTTGATTCCCAGTCCTCCCGCTTCTTTAGATTGAGTAATCTGCTCCCATGATATCCAATGTATTTTTTTTCTATCTTGTCTCTCGTTCCAGAAAAAAGCTCTTTGGATTCTCTCTAGGGTTAGTAAGATGGACCTAGGAGCCCGGTACATAGTGAAATAATAACATGACAAGCTAGATAAACAGAGTTAATAAGAACGACCCTACCTCCCACTGAGAGAGTTGAGTTTTCCCATCTTTCTAACTTTGTCTTGTATCTTTCCATCACAGGTTTCCACATCCTCCCTTTTCTTTGGTTATCACCCACTGGTAGCCCTAAGTACAAGAAAGATAATTTACCGTTTGTGCATTTCAAATATCCTGCCATTCTGTGTTTCTCCCGTTCCTCCATATTCAGGCCGTAAAACCCAAATTTCCCATAGTTTATTTTCAACCTTGATATAAGCTCAAAGTCCCTAAGAATCCCTTTAATACAGAACATTCTTTCAGCTCCCTTCTCCAAAGAAAATAGTGTCATCTGCGAATTGTAAATGAGATATATTTACCTTTTCTCTCCCAATTTGTAATAGATCAAACATGTTAATGTCCACTGTCTTGTTCACCATCAGTGATAATCCTTCTGCCACGAGCAGATATAAGAAAGGAGACATTGGATCACCCTGTCTTAATCCTCTACTTTTCCTGAATTCGGCCGTTGGACTTCCATTTATAATTATGGATGCGGTAGCAGATGTTAAGCAGGATGCAATCCATTTTCTAAACTTCATTGGAATTCCTATTTTTGCCGCCATCTCATCTAAAAATCCCCAGGTAACCATCTCGTATGTCTTTTCAAAATCAACTTTCAATAGAAAGGCTGGGTTTTGTTTCCTTTTCAACTCCATTATCGTCTCATTAGTCACCACAATGCCATCCACAATCTGTTTGCTGCCTATGTAGGTGATATAACTTCGTCCAGTACCTTGCTTAACCTTCCTGTCAGTGTTTTTGCAATGATTTTATATGAGCAACCCACTAATGTGATCGGTCTATAGTCACTTGCAAGGGTGTCTTTTTTGAGGAACAGTACCACGGGTGTTGCATTACCTCCTCTAGTTATCCTGTGTGTTTCATAAAATTCATCCATCATTCTCCACATATCATCCTCCATATATCATCCTCCATTACATCCTGAAGTGCTTCACAAAATTAAAGCTTAAACCATCTAGCCCCAGACTTTTGGATCCCTCACATAATTGAATTGCCATTCTTATTTCTTGTCTTGAGAATTTCTCAGCCATTGCAGTTTGTGATTCCTAACTCAACTGTTTCATTTGTAAACCTTCCAGATTAGGCCTTGTGATGTAAGTGTCCGTATATCTTTCCTCAAAATTGAGAACTAACATAGTGGATGAAGAGTAGTTTAGAGGACGAAGTAACGATCTGAGTCAAGCCATTATTCAGCCGACTAACGTGACTCCTAAGCCGACATAGTTATTCCATGAGTATGTTGACATCACAAAGGGGAAAGAAAATATGTGTATTTCACTCGTAAACAAATTTAATAATGAATGCCCCCTATCGTGTCACTAGCACTACAATAGCCCAAAGTGTAATTGTTAAGATCGTAATGATAGGTGTCCAATTTTTTTTGTCCAACTTTTCGATATTGTGGTTTTTTGGCTACCGAATTAAAAAAGTAAGATCAGTTTTGAAATCCTCGCATCGAAACAATATCGGAACCGGTGATGGACTTTGGTTTCGGCGGCTTTCCCGCAAAAAAAACTAAAACCTTATTTAATAAGCATTTTAATAGAAACAAATTTAACCCTAACCTTAAATGGTATGGTACAAGGGCCAAAATGAAAGTTTAGTACCGGTTCCTAAACATATTTGATGCGAGGATTCCAGAATCGGTCTTACTTTTTTATTTCGACAACCAAAAGATCTCAATATAGAAAAGTTAGACAAAAAAATTGAATAAAAAAGTTGAACACTTATCATTTTCCTTAAAAACGTACGCGTGACTCAAATACAAGTAGTTTAAATGATGAGTTGAGTACCTTTTGATACGAAGGTTTAGGGTTCACTAAGTTTACCTATAAAGAAAACGTACGCATGAATTTTCCACATGACCTATATTGGAGATAAAATGTTGGCCTCCTTGGGTTTAGAATAAATTTGGAGGAATCTCAATAATATTACAACGCTGAATATTTTTTCCTCTTTATATTCTTTCGTGGTTTATTTTAGATAGATAACGTTTGGCATTCTATCATGTTATTTTTATGTTAGGTGTGTATTTTGATTCTTACTATGTAGTCACAAATTCATTCAGAATAATTGCATATAATATGAATTTCGGTATACATAAAATTTGTGTGCACAATGATGCACGATATTGTAATTCTGGCTATGATTAGGTGTGAATCAAGAAACTTGAGTATGAATATGCTCATTTGAAAGTTATACAAAACAGACCTAACATAAAATTCTCACATGAAAGTTACAGGACGGTAGTTAAAATTTTCTACTCGACATTTTTGGAAACCATTGTAATATTGATTCATTATCTATATTAGAGAAAATATCGCTCTCAATGTACAATACCATGCAATCGGTCAAAAAATCAACTGCAATCTTACTACGCAAATGATTTTTAATTTAATTTCATCGCCGAAAAAGATCTCTTAACGATAGTTGTGGCAATTGACAAAACAAGTACTATCTCAAGAAAACGATAGATTGTATGATATTTGTGTTGAACCATGTTCATTGCAAGATCTCCGACATTATCAAGATGTAAAAAAAGGTGCTCCACAATCTTTCGATCGCATCATATCAATATACTGATCTAGTTTGCTTATTAAGACAAACTTCTCGCTAATCTCAAAATTATATGGATAAAACTCAGCTAGATGAAGTAATTAATCACTATTAAAATTGACAAATAAATCACTAGGATCAAGATACTTCATGTATATAAGTATCTTCGACTTTGATTTAATAAAACAATTATCTATTTCTTGAATAATAAGATAAAAAACCTAAGATAGTAACATAATATAAATAAATACTTACTTTTATTATAAGTTTTTTTACCCTTTATTATAAGTATTTATACATAAATAAATACATTTTGAGAAAGGTTGAAATAGGAGATGAAAAATTAAATAGTAGGAATAATTAACTTAGTAAAAATAATTAATTATATGGCCTAGAAGAAATATTAGAATCTCAAGAAAATAATTATAAACAATTGTATGTATATATCAGATTTTTTGGAGGGGAATGAGGATGCTTGGGGCCTCCCAAGCCCCCATATAGATCCGCTCATGATTACGATCACTAAAATTTGTCACAACATTGGAAAGTTTATGTACAAGAGATTAAATGCCCCATGGTTCGACACAATTTCAATTATTTTATCGCAAATAATTTGAAGATACGAATATTTAGATATGTAAAACACAATTCACACAAGAATTTACATGGTTCGGCACAGCCTACATCCACAGACAAAAGGATCAGCTTTGTATTCTCATTATACTGTTTTTTCACACCTTACAACTCTTCATCCGTGCAGCATATATAGATGACAGCCACACCCAATTAGGATAAATCCCGAGATTAAGGAAATCTCTTAATCTCGGGAATCATGGGGAAGATTTGGATTAAGTCAAATCTTCCCCTATATATTTCTTTTTAACACTCTCCCTCAAGTTGAGTATTTGGGTGTCTAATACTCAACTTGTACATCACATAATGGAACACACGTCCTGCTACTGCTTTGGTAAGAACATCAGCTAGCTGGTCCTCCGACTTCACATATGAATGAGATATAATCTCGCTCTCAAGCTTCTCCTTAATGAAGTGCTTGTCAATCTCTATGTGCTTTGTTCTTTCATGCTGTACAGGGTTTTCCGATATGTGTATCGCGACCTTATTATCAAACCTAATGGACATGGTCGCTCTGATCCGAGTCCCAACTCACCCATAAGCCCCTTTAGCCATAAAATCTCCGTTATCCCTCGGACAATTCTCCAAAACTCTGCCTCAGTACTCGATAGAACCACAAACTTCTGTTGCTTACTCCTTTACGCCACCAAGTTTTCTCCAATAAATACAAGGTATCCAGATGTTGACTTTCTATCCACCGGATTCTCGGCCCAATCTGCATCAGTATAAGCCTATATATCCAAGTGACCATACTTTCGAAACATAACTCCTGTATTTGGGGAACCCTTCAAGTACCTGACAATCCTCAAGGCAGCCTCCATGTGGTCCTTCTGCGGTCGGTGCATAAATTGACTTACCACTCCTACTGCATATGCAATATCTGGTTTGGTGTGCGATAAATAGATCAGCTTGCCAACCAAGTGTTGGAATCTTTCTTTGTTTGCTTCAAGGCCACCCTCTACAATCTTCAATCCATGGTATAGTATCATTGGAGTGTCAACTGGTTTGCTCTCGAGCATCCTAGTTTTTGCAAGAAAATCTATATGCTTCTTTTGTGAAATGTGAATTCCGAACTTAGACCTCATAACCTCAATACCCAAGAAGTATTTCAAGATCCTTAGATCCTTCATCTCGAATTACATAAACATGTGTTTCTTGAGTGCAACAATTTCTGTCCTGTCGTCCCCTGAGATAATCATGTCGTCGACATATAGCAATAGGCAGGTCAGGTGTCCATCCTTTCTCTTTGTGAAGAGTGTGTGGTCTGAGTTACTCTGTACATATCCATACTTCTTCATTGCCACAGTGAATCTTCCGAACCAAGCTTTAAGTGATTGCTTTAATCCGTACAAGGCCTTTTTTAGTTTGCATACCTCTCCTGGACGAAACTCTTGAGAAAACCCCAGAGGTGCATCCATATATACTTCTTCTTCTTCTAAGTTCCCATGAAGGAATGCGCTCTTCACATCTAACTAGTACAGTGGCTAATCAAGATTAGCAGCAATGGTGAGTAGAACTCGGATGGTATCAATCTTTGCCACTGGTCAAAAAGTCCCGAATAGTCCACCCCATAGGTCTGGGTGTATCCCTTGGCCACTAGTCTTGCCTTAAGCCTTTCCACTGATCCATCTGACTTTCTTTTGATCGTGTAAACCCATTTGCTTCCAACTGGACGTTTCCCATGAGGAAACCTTACTACGTCCCAAGTCTGGTTGTCCTTCAGAGCTTTCATCTCCACATTCATTACTTCCCGCCATTCATGTCTGGAGATCGCCTCATTCACACAACTCAGAATGTCCTCCTGATATAATGAAGTCACGAATGCTCTTGCCAACTCAGGCTCTCTCTCCCTGAACAGGTTAGCTAGGGGATATCGCTGTGATCCAGGAATATGGTCGGGTGAGAATCTCTTTGCTGCAATTCCCTGAGTGGTTCGGGAAGGTAGGACTCATGTAGGACCCCGAGCAACCTCACTATCCATAACATCAACCTCGGGAGGAACAGCCTCATGGTCCATAATATCAACCTACATAGGAGAGATAGAAGGCATATCTCTGGAAATAGGCGTGATAGCATCAGTAGTAGGAATTCTTACCTCGATATCCGGAGAAGCATCACTGGGCATGGGCATGGGTGTTCTGGAGATGGAACATGTAACGGTGCATAGGTGATCCAATCTAGGGGATCAATCCTAAGACTCTCCCCCTGTCCCCTAGACTGATAATAAAACTCTGTCTCGACAAAGTCACAATGAACAGTAGTATACACCTGTTGAGAGATCGGGTTGTAGCAGCGGTACCCCTTCTGATTTACACCATATCCAACAAAGACACACTTAATCGCACATGCATCAAACTTCGTACGCTGAGACTTAGGTACGTGAACAAATACTGAGCAGCCAAAAACACGAGGGGGAATAGTGAGGTATGGTGGTACCCGTAGGAATGATGTCAGGGCCTGGAGAGGAGTTTTTAACTTTAATGCTTTGGTGGGCCGGCGATTCACAAAGTAGATTGCGGTAGCGACAGCTTCAGGCCAAAAATTAGTAGGTACACGAGATTAGAGTATAATCGCTCGTGTGATTTCCAATAAAACTCTATTCTTTCGTTCTGCACCTCCATTTTGCTCTGGAGTATAGGGACAAGTTGTTTGGTGCACCAGACCATGCTCAGAGAAAAAATGTGTCATATACGAGTTCACAAACACCCCCCGTTATCAGTACGAAAGACTTTCATAATTCCCCCAAATTGCATTCGAATCATATTAAAGAACTGAGTAAACTTGCCAAACACATCTGACTTATTTTTAGAAAATAAACCCAACACATTCGGGTACAATCATCAATTAAAAGCAAAAAATATTTCAAACTGTTACCACCAATAACCGGGACTGGTCCCCAAACATCAGCATGAACCAGTTCAAATGGAACTGCATATCTAGTCAAACTACTAGGAAATGACGTACAATGAGTATTTGCACGAGCACATGAGTCACACTAAATAGAAAAACACGATAAACTAGGAAATAACATTTTAAGGTACCCATCAGACGAGTGACCTAGTCGACGATGCCATAACCATCCCGTATTTTCAGTCCCTTTGGTCACATAAATTGTCCCCGGAGTAGTCACTTCATCCACATAATACAGCCCAGCCCTTTCAGTACCACGTCCAATGATCTCCTTCGTCCAGATATCCTGCAACACACAGAAGGAGGGATACATAAGTACGGTGCAATTTAATCCCTTGGTCACGTGACTGATAGAAAGTAACTTGTGTGACAATTCCGGCATAAATAAGCAATTAGATAGTTTCAAGGATGGCATTATCTCCACACTCCCAGCTCCCTTAACATATAGGATTCTCCATTAGCTGTCTGTATGGCCTTCTTCCGGGAAACCTGAGAACTCACAATATCTGTAACATCATATGTCACAGTATCGGTGGCACCACAGTCAAAAATCCATTAACTAGATTTATTCTTGTTCGAATTAAATAACGTATAACATAAATCATCATCAAGGTTACCAAAACACCCATCCATAAAATATTTTGGGCCACTGGAATGAGCTTTGGGCTTGGACCCTCACGGCCCAATCATGTTTGCTGCCATTTTATTTCTTCCACTGTGAAACCGTGATCCATTTCCCTGCGGCCCATGTTTTGACGGTCTAAGCCCTTGTCCTGCAATATTAGATTCTGGCCAAAAACTACGCCAGTATAGTTACAACCATCAAATTCTCTAGAACTGGAGGGATAGAAACGGGAATTAAACTTTCTGTCACTGTTACCTTTGTTCTCGACACCTGTGCGTTCACTCGTCCCTTCATTTACCTCCTTTCCCTTCATCAGTTCTCTCGAGGTTGAGACGTTGTCTTTGTGATTTCTGTCTCCCTCCAAAAAATAGCAGCTACGGTGGTGGCCTCAAATGGGTGCTCGCCTTCCCACTCCGATGGCTGCGAACCCGTTTGCTCCACCATCTTCTTCGTAACCTTTGCCCACGATAACAATACCTCTGTTCGACCAGTTTCCGGCGAGCCACCACCCCAGCCTCTTGAGAAATTATTTCGCCTACAGTCCCGCCGTATATGTCCCTGTATTCCACAATTATCACAATATCGAGTGTCACGAGGTCGGAATGTGTTGGTGTTACCACAGTTGGAATCTGGCTATCGTTGCGGCGGTGGCAACGGTTGGTGAGGGGTGGTGGCCGTCGGCATACGTCTCGGTGGTTGGATGTTATCTGCTCCAGATATGTGCCCTGACCCGGTAGATGCCCCGGTTTCTCCAAAGTGGGCCTCGTCTACTTCGCGACCCGACCCGGTGTCTGTTTGAGATTTCAGACTTGGCAACCCACTACCTTGACCCGGATTTGGCCCATGGTGAATGATGAGGCCTGATCCAAGACCCGACCCACTAGGTTCATTTGGGTTTTTACCCGATTAGTTACTTTGACCCATGAGTCCAAGAATGTTTCCACGTGCCACCTCCTGCCGGATGGTGGCGTACGCGCTGTCCATGTCCGGTAAGTCTCTCTCCTTCAATATATATCAGACAATTACATCGAAGACATTGTCTAGCCATTAAGAAATTTGAAAAGTCTATGTTCTTGCTGCATTTTGTTGTAACTTATGATGTCCTCCGCATCTTTCATTGGATTCGGTCGCCTTCTATCAACTTCCATCCATAAACTGTTGCTTAAGCTATAATACTTCTCAATCGATAACTCACCTTGTTTCAGACTGTCTGCTTTAGTGGTCAATCATATACTTGCAGATTATCCTCGTTCGGATTGAAAGGTTTTGGTTAAACCCTTCCACAATTCACGGGATGTGGGAAAATTGAGGTACTGTCGAGCGATATTTTGCTCCATATTTGATGTGATCTAGTCGAAGACCTGTAGATCCCGTTCCCACCAGGCTTGATATCCAGGTTCTCCTTCCTTGGGTGGTGTTGGCTCATCGGTGAT
>JAOYMZ010075498.1:0-11850 GCA_025802335.1 Pinguicula primuliflora | reverse complement strand
CCAGCCGATAGCAGATGTTCCATAGTCTCAATCTGTCCAGATTTTTCACAGCATGAACACCTTGAGGCCATTTGGATCCCCTTTGTTTGGATATTGGTGTCTACTGGCACAATTTGATGCATAACCTTTCACATAAAAATGTTTGTCTTTATTGGTAAATTCGGGTCTAGTACCACTTGTATATCAGCATCGGTTCATGTTGCTGTCTTATTGTATGCCATGCAGTTTTGATTGAGAAGTTACCCTGGTAAGATGGCATCCATATCATCTCATGTTTTCCACCTGCTTCAATTTCAATTTCCAGAATAGCTTGTGACAGAGGTGAGGGAAAGGCCTCATGGACCAGTTCCTCACTACAGTGGTTATCCTGCCAGAGCTGATTAACAGACATGTGAGCATATTCCGAGTTCACTTGAGCACAGAAGTTGTCAATTGCATGTCAGTCATCATTATAGAGATTGCAGCTGCCATTACCAAGCATCCATCGTGTCTGTTGCAGCATAATTGGCCTGATGGACAGGATTCTTTTCCAGCAATGTGAGTCAGATGCACGCATTTCCACTACTCTGATATCTGTTCTTGAGCAATACTTTTTCAACATAAATTCTGCCCAGAGCCCTTCATGTTGTCGGATTTTCCACTGTAGTTTCATGCCAAATGTCTGGCTGATGTCATATATTCTTCTGCATCCTAAGCCTCCCTCTGATTGAGGAGACAAATGTTGATCCAGGAGCGCCAGTATTTTTTTTTCTTGTTATTGGACCAGCCCTAGAAGAAGTCTGATATAAGTCTTTCAATCTTTTTTATGATACCTGCAGGGGGCTGCAGCACCATCAGGAGATAAACAGTAAGGCTGCTGAGAACATGCTTTATGAGAATCAATCTCCCTCCACTGGATATTGATTTGGCAGTCCAGCCATCTAACTGAGTCTGCAACTTTGCAATCAAACTGTTGAACAAGTGTGGCACTTTGTTCCAGAATATAGTGGAGCTCCAAGATATGTCACGGGGAGAGGAGAGTGAGAGAATCCTGTCCATTATTTTAGTTGGTTTATTTGCTCTGCCTGAGCCATGGGAGAGATGATGAAGCTGCTCTTTGAAATATTTACTGGTTGGCAAGAATCACTTTCATATCCATGTAGGTCTGATTACTGCATCCAGCGCGAATTTAGTCCCTCTATAAAAGACTATGATGTCATCTGCATACCCTAAGTGGAATATAATTGGGCATCATTTCGGCACACTATATGCATATGAGGAACAAGTTGTCATCAGCTTTTGTAGCCCTCTACAGAGGTTGGTCCTTCTAATTTTTCTTAAACGGTGGGAAAATTTTTGCAACCACAACCTTGCATTTCATCGTGTTAACACGCCTATCAAGTATTATTTTATTTATTCTTGTTTTTCATCTGGTTAACCCTAAAAATTCAACGAGTCTGGTGTTAATGGGAATTAGTTTCCAAAATGATAAATAATCCTTTTGTTAAAATAGATCTATTTCTTCCTAAATCTCATTTCCTTCTTACAATGTCAATTTATTTTGGCATGACATTCGGAATAATCCCCACTTATATTCGCCGTCTGCTTCTTCCGCCGCAAGCGATTTTGATTTCCATCTCCACTTCCTTCAATTCTGATATCCGGCACGGAATCTTTATCCCTCCTGGATGATCAAATCCATATACCTTCTCAGCCTCCTTTAACAGCTCAACAAACAAAGGGTGATTCAAGTAGAAAACCGGAACGATCACTCGATACGTTTCTTCCTCTGAAACTCCCACGTACATGGCTAGATGACCTTTTTGTATTTTAGCTGATTCTTCGCCAATTCCAAAATTGTTGGAATTCAATTCACTTACCACTGTGTCTAGCAATTTACAGAGACCTGGAATCGTATTTGGACTAATCCATGTACGACGGTATGTGCTCAATTGGAATGACTTAAGTCGTCGTAATCCCCGACTGCAAAATTGCTGGATTTCAACTCCCATAATTTGATCTCTTCACTTGTATAGCCACGAGATGTAAAAGATTTGGTTTTTATGAATGAATGGATGATTTTAGAATAATGAGAAAGAGGGTTTTATAGCAACTGAAACAAGAACGGGACTACCACTCAAGTCAAAACCTATTAATTTACTAGGGTGATTTTTGCTTTGTTCCAAAAGGTAATATTTAATTGTTTTTGTACTTTTCAACTTTATAATAACGAGACTTTATTTGAGATGCAAAGTCAAATTTGGTTATCGAGAAAAAACCTGAATTAATTGTTGGCTCTCACCCAAAGAGAATGGGCGCTTCAAATGTACTACAATATAGTAAATGAATGAATTTAATAGTAAATGAATGAATTTAATAGTAAACGAATGAATTTAATAGTAAACGAATGAATTTAGCTAAAGTGGTTTTTTTTTTTTATAGGTAAGAGTTTTATTTATCAGAAAATTATGTACAGTATTACATTTTTGGGGATTCCCGCACGTCTAACAATTTCAATAGTCTCTAATCATTCATATTGCAATTTTCTTGATCATGGAATTCCAAGTACTTGTTCCAGGTGATCCTCTGTTAGATCAACCCCAAGTGCTTGCGCCATGAGCATAGTTTCCCGCGCTACCTCTAGTAGACTGGTCGCAGCTTCACAGTGGCCCGAGCATGGAGTTTCGGCATTTGCACAATTGATGTTTGAACTTTCCGCCTGTTCTCACGCATCTTTTCTATTGTCGTCCTCGACATTCCTGCGCCTTTAACTTACGTGTGTAATTCGCGAACGTGCTTTCGTTGCAATCCGCAGTTCTGAAGGGGGTGGGTTTACTGAACCACCTACATACTAGATGGCCCACGTAGGTTTTATTCTTCATATTTTTGATTGTCCGGCCCTCAGCCCGATCTGGTGGTGTTTCTTTATCCTTGGATCTGAATTCAATTTCGGATGGGCCTGGACCTATGTCTACTGGAGACCCAATTGCAGTGTCCTTATTACATATAACCTCTCTTACCAATTTTGGTCCTCTAGTTCCAGACTGATCCTCCAAATCTCGCGTCCTTAGTTCCTGCTTGAGTCCCACACCATTAACTTCCGAATCTGGTGTATCACCGTTTGTAGTTGAGCCTTGGGAATCACTCCCATTAGTTGCCGTCAATAGTTTTGCTTGGGAAATAGGTCCAGGCTCCTTGAATGCGTCTGTCAATTTGGGTTCACCCATTTTCAAATTTGTATTCATTGTTTCTTGGGAAGCAGTAGGCGATGGTTCAGTGTTCGTTGCTGGGTTTAATGGCTCTCCGATCGACTGCTCCGATGGAGGTAGGTCTCATTCTAAATTTTCCGAGAGATTTGCTATGTGGCTGTTGCATTCTGAATTTTCCGAGAGATTTGCTATGCGGCTGTTGCATTCTGAATTTTCCGGTAGATTTGTTGTGCCATTGTTCGCTGATTCAGTGTTCGTTTCTGCCCTTATTTTGATTGCTTCAATAATATCAATTGCCGTATCCACTGGAGCAACAACTTCCTGACCCCATTCCGCTATCATCGACTAAACTTGATTTGGAGTTAATTTAGGCCATTATTCATCCTGTGTGTGGTACCCTACTGAAGTCTTCAGAGAAACTGAGCCTAGTTGCTGATTGTTCCATTTGCTTCTGCCAGAGATCATGGTCCCCTTAGTCTCTTCTTCCAGCAATAGATCAAATTGTTCCTCACCAGCATGTACCCTTAATCTTGTACGAATGTTGTTGTTAGAAGTTGTCAGCACCAACACCCGACCGAATTGCATTTCTGACCTACTGCCCCTGAGACCAGTGAAGTTGCCATTGACACATTGTATGAGGACCAGGTGCTAGAGAACCGAGTTCTAAACTTGTGTCTGGCAGCATTCATTGAGGATTCCGAAATCGCAACCTATGTTGAACAGGAACCAGTTACAAATGGTTTATTAGCAGAGATTGATTCTTCTCAACCAGACCCCGAGATGCAGACTGAATATTTTGCTATTGTAGAAGTAGATTGTGATGTTGGGATTGTTATTGTTGCTGCAGTCCAGAAAAGCTCTACTGCTGCAAGTACCTGCACAAAAAATCAACAATATGTTTCGTTGATACCCAATGGATGCCTTGCTGATTCTTCGATATATGTAGAAGTCGTGGAAAGGGAAGCTCATTATGCCAGAAAACTATGTAAATTGATCAACCGAACCTGTATTGAGCAGGCAGTTCATCAAGATGCTCTCAAAAAAATAACAGACAACAAACTCCAGCAAAAAGAGTTTCAAGCATGTATAGAGGCGAGAGAAGAGACTGATCCAACTACTGTAATTAATATACAATAGCACACTCCACCAAAAAATGTCACCAAAATAAAGAGAAGGAGTTGGGAAGACCGGGTTGAATCCGAAGATAACGACTTGTTCGGATTCTAAGAACAGAAACTTATGCCTTAGCAGCTAGATGCATCAGTTGCACCTTACATACCAGTGAGTAGCGGGAACGGACAATCAGATACTGATAGGTCCTTGAAGAAGTTCAAATCAGTAGATCTCCCCATAGTTGAGTAAAAGCAGTGTGAGAAATTGATTCCCCCTGCAGTCCTCAAGGACATGAAGAAGACAAAAAGGAGAGCAGTCAGGAAGGAAGAAAACAAAAAGAAGAAATCTACCCTGTTAAACATCAACCACCGTGGAAGCCTGCATAATGTCAAACAATATAGGGAAGAGTACCATAGAGAATGACTCGAAATATATTGCCCTCAATCTACGGCTCCTAGCTGCTTAGATTTATCAGACTGTTGAATCCTAGGATTTGGATCCAAGTTAGACCATGGAAATTGCTTTAAGGAAAACCAACCCGGTATACTTGGATCAGAATTAGAGGTGTGCCCATCCAGTACTGGTCTGACAAACTATTCATGGCCTTAGCAACACAACTGGGAGAACTGATTCGGATTGATTAAAAAAGGCCAACAAATCATAAATGTTATTCGGCTGGATTCACATACTAACCAACTGCACATCCTGGATTCATGACAACATCCAAGTGGATACAGAGAGGAGCAGATTCTCGATTACCATATGAGAAGAACCAAACTTGCAGAACAGTTAAAACATGTGGGAAAACTTGCTTGGAATGACCAGCAGGGGGCATATATTGATCACTGACCCAATTTAGACAGGGCACAAAATAAGCAACTCAAAATGTAAGGGTCTAAAATATACTACTGATGTTGTTGATCATATTTCTCTACTGCTTCTGGTGCTACTTCTGAAGTCATATGTCTGACTGAAATAGAAGCTATTTCATATCAGGAGCTGGAAAACCAAAATTTTAATTAATGCCTAGAAGCTTACCTCGACAATGGAAGGCTGGATATTGAGGCACATCATGCGCATGAAAGGTTGGATATTGAGGCACAACATGAGATATTAGATGAGGAGATAGAAAATGGAGTGCTGAACCTTTATCTAGCAACAAGTTCTCCAGTTCTGCAACTGAAACATAGACAATAAGAAAGCTGCAAAAAAGTTGATCAGGTTACTGGGACAGATCAAATGCAGCTTGTAATTTCAGTAATATCTGCAGGAAAAGTGGTTTTCGATTTTACGCTAGTTGCTGGATGTATTTTGAATACATCCAATGCTACAGATGCAGAACAGAAGGAGAAGGTGGAAGAGCCTGCAGATATTTATGCAAAAATGGCTATTCATTCAACAACTTCTGATGTGGTTGATAAACCTATCAATGTCGATACTTTGGCAGCGGTTTCTGATGTGGTTGCTATAGAATGTTCGGCTACAGTTGTTGCAGATTTTTTACATGGTGCTGAATAATGTTTAGTTATAGTTATTGCAGTTTGTTTGCAAAGGCGGGATGACCAGGCAGTCGCATAGCTAGAAGAGACCCTTTGATACATATTATACAATGGAATAGTGGACTCAATAAATGAATTGAGAGAGTATATGACTGAACAGAAGGCAATAAAGTCCTGGTACACTGCAGCAAAAGGCATAATCAGTCCAATGAATAAACGAAAACGTTGATATAGATTGATATCTGAAATCCCTCTAGAATTAGCAGAAGCTGCGACAGCCATTGATATTGTTTCTGAGCAACACACTCCAGTGAACAAAATCTACAACCTCTCCTGCCACTTTTGCAAACTACCGGATGCAAAGTAGTTGAAGATTTTAGCTGCTCCGGCTGCTGCTCTTGGTGATGAGTAACACACCCCAGTTAGCAAGCTCAAACAAGCCAGTAAGAGTTGGGCTGATCAGGATGAGGCGGGGGAGACTATGCAAGCCCCTCATTATCACGAGCTGAACGAGCACCATGAACTAAGAGTGCAGTCCTCTAAGAACAAAACTATTCCAAGACGTAGCCCGTGCAACCACGAAAAAAAGCAATGATCTCCCGCTTAGTTTTGTGATTGTACATTTTATGATTATGCTCTCTTTTGGGGCTAGTTTGTATAATCACTTTTACGATAAATAAGATCAAAAATTTGAATTAAAAAAAACTAGTGCAACCTATGTTAAGCAGCAAGAAGAGACAGATGCTGGGGTTAAAGAGTAAGAACCAGCACAAGCTATGTAGTAGGAGGCAGTGGAGGTCATATTGTCTCTCTACATGCAGACCCCCCGGTAAAAAGTAGAAAAAGTTAAGAAACAACAGGCTGCCTCTGCTGATGATGAGCAACACTCCCCAGTCAGTAGCCCAAAAGTGAAAAATCACGTTAAGAGTTGGGTTGACCAGGTTGAGGAGGAGGATCAAGACTTACTTGAGCACTATGAACTAATGGCGCAACCCTCAAAGAAGAAAACCATCCCGAGACACAGCCAGCACAATCGTGGGAAAGAGAATTGATTTCCTGTTTAGTTGTTATGATTGTACGTTTCTTGGCTATGCTCGCTTTTGGGGCTAGTTTGTATAATCACTTTTGCGATAAATAAAATCAAAAAAATTGGAATAAAAATAAAAAACTAGTGCAACCTACATTGGCTGTGTGTGCATTGAGTACAAAAAACTAGTGCAAGCTATGCCCGATGAACACCACAGTTCAGCTACAGTAGTCCATAGTTTGGCTGCTGAACATCACTGCCCGGCAGTTGTGGATTCCAGCAGTCTACAAATCAAACCTGCTACTGAGGAAACGGAGTATACTACCCAGTTAACATATACAATTGTTGAGTTTTGCAGGCAACAAGCTGCTGCAGATTAGTAAGCTGCATCCGATCAGAGAGTAGTGGGAGACACACGAAAGGAGCAAGAAATAGAGGAAGTTGCAACAGAAACTGCAAAAAGTCCACAGAGGCAGATGCTAAGAGTGCGTCAGATGTTAAAGTTGCTACTCCTGAAGCACCTCATGAAACTGCCACGAAGTCAGTGTATCCAAATCTGTCAATTACTGTCCCCGTTACCTCCTTTGTAAAACCTAATGCGAAGGTCCAGCAGTATGAGAAAGAACAACATAAGAATAAGGATGATCCTTTACTACCTGTCACCATCTCAGCAGCAGCTAAACAAAGAAAGAGTTTGGTGGACAGAGTTGAATCTGAATCCAAGGAAAATGATATGTTTGAGACGTTCCAAGAGCAAGAGTACATTCATTGGAAGCTTGACTCTTCGGCTACACCCTACACACCATTGGGTAACTGAAACAATCAGAATTATATTCCTTCTCAAGACTCAGATCCACAGATGATTTATAATGTGAAGCCAAGGGAGTGGGGAGCACCAGGCGCAGGATCAGACACTGATAGGTCCTGAAAGAACTTCAGATCATCGGATCTCCCAATAGTTGAAGCAGCGTGAGATAGTAATTAAGAAAATGAAGAAGGCAAAGAGTAAAGAAGAAAAGAAGGAAGAAAACAAGAAGAAGAAATCTCCCCTATTAAACCTCAACCCCAGTTGAAGCCTGCGTAATGTTAAATATTATAAGGAAGAGTACCACAGAGGACCTTATGCTCTGTTTGCCATTCATTTAAGGATCGTAACTGCTCAGATTGATTATGTATTCTCAGACTCTTGATCCATCGGCCCCTGCTCTTGTTTTGCGATTTTACGTTTCATGACTACGCTCACTTTTGGGGATAGTTTGCACAATCGCTTCTGCTATTAATAAAATCAACAATTTGAAGAAAAAACTAATGCAACCTAGTTAAAAAAACTAGTGCAACCTAGTGCATAGATTCATCTTCATTCATTCATATTTCGGCCTGATATCTAATGGTCTTAATCTAGTGTTTATGGATGCTATCAGTGTGCAAAAGTGACAATGTTGAACTTTCTAATGCATACTAGAATGTATCATGCTGGCAAGATATGGTTAGCTACTCCATACAATCCCTACATGAGTCCTATAAATGTTCCTACTTATGAATGCAATGTCAACTGAAATTAAACGACCAACACCTCACCATAGTCTCAAACCATCCTGAGAACTTGAAGATCAGCATAGGCAAAGGGTGTTTAAACGAGAATGCTGATGGAAATAGACAAGACAATTTAATTTATATCGAAAAAATGGAAACAAAAAACAGCATGTGTTCTTGATGAAAAGCAAGGTAAAAACATATGAAAACGAAAGGAAAATCTAGCCCTATGGCAGCGTTCTATGATGTTCCTGCCGTCTTATGATTGATTACTAGTGTTGGGAACATGCTCTCATATATAAAAAAACAAGAGATAAGAAGCAAGAACTAGTAGGAGTCTTATTGTGACTCCCCTTGGGGTGTGTTCACTATGAAAATCTCTAATCTTATTCTACTACAGATTTAAAACTAACATGCGTTCACTTATTTGATCTTAGGCAAATTTAAATCTCAATTCTTGTAAGATTGATAGTGGTAGCATGCGTTCACTTATCTTAATACTAAACTGAAAAACTGTAATTGATCAAAATATCCTGTCCTTCTAGTCCATCACCAATACCTCTCCGACAACTCGCCTGCAAAAACCACCTGCTCTACGTCAAGACCGATGCTCTATGTCAAGACAAACCTCTATTTTCATAAAGATCCACCTGTTCGTACGTGAACATCCGAACTATTATTAAAAGCAATTGAAATCAGAATCAACTAACACACCAAAAATTATTGGCAAGTAGTAAATCATACAGAAGGGGGACATTCTTTAATCAGTTTATTTATACCATCTCGTTCTTCCTATCCCCCAATGGCCCATCTTCTTAAATTTGCATATCCATTCACGTCTCGGCACTAATCAATATTCAATACAGAGATCACAGTACCAGCATTGAATATTGATGCAGAGACTGAGGTCTTGGGCTTTTTTACCACATGGTATGTAACACGGAATCAAAGTAATGAACCAATCAGAGTTTGTCGCATGAACGAAATTTGTTTTAAATTATGAAGCCGAATGATTGCACAGTGCATGAATTTGGAGATAGGCAATTTGACAGTGTTCAAAGCAATTCGACAACTCGTCTGCATGCACCAGCCTTGGAGAATTTGTAGGCAAAAAGGTAAAAATAAATAAAGAGGAGATAGGCAGATTACAATCTGATAAGGAACGAGAGTTTGGAATCTGAGGAAAGAGGTGGCTCATCCCTAAGAAATCTTAATGACCTGGGAATATTAAGCCTCCTATTGAACAACCCAATCTCCTCTTTTGAGCAGATATCTATCAGATTGCTAATCATATCTGATAAAGTGAACGCTACCTTGGTGTGTTCACACCTTTGCGCATATTTGTTGGGCCCTTGTGCTCGAATTTGGATTTCTTTGCGTATTCCTGACGTATTAGGATTCGAATGAAGATAATAAAAGGTCCTGGAGTTCTAGAATGTCAGAAAGTCGAGTTCTCCGAGGATTCATCCAAAATATCTTGTTGAAAATAGCCACAACTGAAAGTAGACTTTCCAAACTGGAGTGTACAATTTTTGCTCATCTACGAATTTTGGAGGCATTTTCTGATATATCTTCCTTTTAGAATGTTCTGTAGACTTTGTTGGTTAAAAACTATGATGAAGACATCATCCGAAAAATCGAAATATCAAGAGAGAGAGAAATCACTAATATCAACTCGTCACTGAATTTCAGTGTGTTCTCGCAGAATGATAATATCTCCTTCTTCGCTTCATATATTCTTCCTCATGGTTCTTTGAAGTATGGGGATTAGTTTTGCGACTTCTGTGTTGAAGTAGAAGACATCCATTCCATATGCTCTGATCTTCTATATCTGCATCTATGAGATCGGAGCATGTCCTCCAAGATAGTTGAAGGCACTGTTTTTCTTCCAGTTTTTCAGTGACATTGTTTTGCTCAAACTCCTATTTGCTAGGACAAAACTGGGCAGAACTTCGTTCCTCAATGTAGCATATAGCTTATAATGTATATGTGAGCTCGAAAATCCAGCCTTCCATGGACTTGAGAATAAGAAAATCCAAAGCTTCAAGTTAAGGGTAAAAGCACATATTCTTCCTTCTTCATCCAAGAAATCTTGAATTTGTGTAGCATTTCATCTTGTACTCAAAACATTATAATCCAGCAAATAGCCCATAAATGGATGTGAGACTCCAAATACATCAAAACATGATAAATATGGGTGAATAGTAGCCAAAATAATATTTAAAAAAACCCTTGATTAGAGGGTACAAAGTGACCTTGATCACACATACACACACCCCACCCCCACTTAGACCTTATTTGTCCTCAAGTAAGCTTCAAACTCTCTTTATTGACTCCAAAGCAGAACAAACTGACTCCAAACCAAAAATACACATGCAAAAAGCACGAAATTAAAGAGCATAGGGGAAAATACATAAAGAAGAGAGGAGAAATGAGGAAACAAGAAATATGGAGAGAGACTCAAACATGCTTAAAGTGAAGCCCTTACACAAAACGTATATAGTGAAACTCCCTTTAAATATAGGGCTAAGAGGTCCTATATCCCATTTTATTGATATAAACAACAACACTCTCAATGAGACATGCATGGAAAAATTCCAATACACTCCTCACCTTGCCATTCTCTAATCTAAACAAGGAACAACAACCTTAGGACTGATCGTAAGGCAAGGATTTGATATCTATCTCCCCCAGTGCTCACTCCATCGAATTCCAAGAGCATACTTACCCTTACACACCTTCAAACTCTCCCTTATACCTCCTTAAATCCTAAGATCCTCACTTTCTTGCCTTGGAGTCTCAAAAGAGATTTTCATCACAGCATCTCTCTGAATTTTCACGAAGTGCTTAAATTGCTCCTTATTGACTGATCTAAGACCATGCAAGCTGATATATCAAGAAGTTTTCATTTTTTTCATTTTTTCACTCTTTCTTTTATTGTTCTCATGAATGACTCAAGAAGCAAGCAAATAAACATTAGCAAAAAAAGCTCCGCCGAAACATGAAAACTAGGTGTGATTTTGAATTCCGAACTCGCGCTCGCCTTCTCGCCGGCTCCCCCGGCTTCTCCGGCCGCCCTCCAACCACCAACTGAAAGTGGCTGCCCCGGACACCCGGCCAATGGCCGGCACGGTGCCACTGGAGGACTTTCCTTCGCTCCCTGGCACGGTCTCGTGCCCTAACCCTCCGGCTCAACATCAGCGAACCTTCAATTCATTCTTTGGGGGCGGTAACAACTCCTCATATACACCGATTCCATTGAAGAAATTGGGTGTGTGGAAAGGAGAGCCCAAGACTTCATTCTCTAGGGAAGAAATTGAATCTCTATCGGCCCCTCTGGCCTTATCTCTTGTCGGAAAATTTAGCCACGGAAGGCCATCTATGATAGACACAAGGAAGCTGATTACTGCAATTGGTTTCAAGGGAGAGGTAACAATTGGCCATCTTGATGCTAAACATATCCTACTTCGTTTTTCCAATATTGAAGATA
>JAOYMZ010075476.1:0-11851 GCA_025802335.1 Pinguicula primuliflora | reverse complement strand
GTCATTTTACGAAAATCAGTCACCTTATCAGGTAAATTTGCGAAACAAGTCTAATCAAATCAGTCACCTTATCAGTCACCTCATCAGTCACCTCATCAGTCATCAGTCACCTTATCAGTCACCAGTCACCTTATCAGTCAGATTTGCTAAACACAACCTTAATACTAAAACTAACTTTTTTCAAATTAGAATTCAACGTAATGACGCGTTAATAAAAAAATAGCTCATGTAACACACATCAATATTAGATAGTAAAAATTAATATCACGGAGATAAAAATAAGTGCTTCATATTACAAAAATCACATATTTGAGAAAAGTTGTGCATAGGAAAATCGATGCAAAGAATGATACACATAAGTCCACTAATATGTATATCCGTACAATTTTTCTTATATATAAAATGAATGTATCCATACCGGTGTATAATATTATAATTATGGCTAGGGCAATCAAAATTGGTCATGCTTATGGAAAACTTATATACATGAGATCAAAAGTCCCATAGTTTAGCGTGGTTCTCGTGATGACATTGTACAATATTATAATTCAGGTTAATGCCTAAATTGGTTATACTGATAAGAAGTTTATATACAAGAGATCAAAAGTCTAATGGTGCAGCATGGTTTATGCGCCATGATGTATGATATTATAATTCTGGCTACTACCACCGAAATTGACCACACAAATGGAAAAGTTGTACAGAAGAGATCAAAAGCCATTTAGTTCGGATTTTAATTAAAAAAAGAGAGGCAATTATGGCAGTATGTGATGACAATATGAGTAGTGGGTTCAATGAACTTATAAGAATATAAGTAATTTTACATTCATTTTCGGTCACTGCAACCATCTGCTATTCAAATTTAACACACTGATGGAATGGGAGGTGAATCGTCATCCCTAATTTTGCTACTCGTTTTTTAATTTGATTACGCAGTCCTTAATTATTGTAAATAAGTGTAAATTTATGTGTTATATAGGTACATTGAATTCAGTATTCGAGAAAGTATTGGACGGACATTAGACAGCCAATGGGTGAAGGATGCCTAGCCGGCACTAAGACGACCTAGACAGTCACCATACTCAGGCAAAAAGCGAGGCAGATGGAGTTTTGCGGTGCCTAGGCGACTGACATCTAGAATATAGATCGAACGTCCTCTATATAATAGAAATAAGATAAATTATCAAAGCATTGTCGGTCCGTAGCGTATATCAAACTGAGAGTGTATATGGGTCACGAAGGTCTCGTGCACGGGCTACGCACAGGACTTATGTGTCGTATTTTAAGAGGACCACAGGTTGGCCAACCAGTGGTATCGTCGAAAATGTATCATTAGGTAGAAAAAATTTCAGGTGCTGAATAAATAATTTATATGCCGAATTCTAATTATGACCATCAGGTCCAAGAGTTAGATCACTATCTCGACGGTCATGATTAGAATTCAGCACATAACTCATTTATTCATCACCTAACATTCGCACGATAAGCTTATTCTCATTAGGTAATACTTCGAGGATCAGAACTTCTTGTTTCGGGCTCATTAGTTTGCTATGAGGGTGATTTGTAGGGCTGTAAACGAACAGAGTCGTTCATGAACAAGCTTGAATTCGGCTTGTTTAAAGCTCATTTGTTCGGTTCGCAAGCCTTAACGAACAGAGCTCAAACACGAAACTTTGTTCGTCAAGCTTAACAAATAAACTCGGTTCATTCGTTAACCTTAACAAACAAGCTCGGTTCGTTCGTTAATCTTGATAAACAGAGATCGAACATGGATTTAATCGTCCGATCTTGGTACGTTAAACAGTTTTTCGTATGATCGTTAGGTGCTTAAAATTTTAAATTGATTTTGATTATGCTTGATACCATATCAAACAACACAAAGCAATCACATTGATTTCAGTTTAAAGTGATTGCAATGTATTCGTACATACACATTTATTTACCTATCAAAATGTGATTGTTTTTGTTTGAATGAACCATTAAATTATAGTAAAAGTATTAATTAGTTCTTACTTTTCTTTATTTTCATTATTCATTAATGCAGAACGAACGATCTCGAACATGTAAACGAACACATAAACGAGTCGAACATGGACGAACGCAAACCATCCCATTCGCAAACAGTTCGTGAACCTTAATAAACAGAGCTCAAACACGAAGCTTTGTCCGTTAAACTTAGCAAACAAGCTTGGTTCATTCGTTAAACTTAATAAACAGAACTTGAACATGATATGTTCGTTCGAGCTTAGGTCATTTATGATTTGCGCAAAAAAAAAAGGGTTGCTATCAGTGTGTTTCAACTAGTGGGGTTTATCATTTCACACCATGCTATAATAATAAATTGAAAAGGGTGATATTGATCCTTTTCTAACAAAAAAAAATGTTCATCCTATAAAATTGCGTATATATGAAAGTTTTAAATATTTTGTCGGCCTAGTCCACAACTGACACTGAAGTGACTGCCAATCCACTTTCCCAAATGCATTAGTCAAAACTCAACCTGCAAATGTACCTATGTATCAATGAAAAAAAAATGTATCATTGAACATTGATTCGATAAAAAAGAGAAGTTTTATCCATTGTTAGTATCATTTTATGAAAGTTTTCACTAAAAAAAAAAGGCATACTACAAGTATGTTGTTAGCTTCATTAAATGATTGGTTTGATTGAACTTTCAACCAATATCTTGTGGTTCAACAGCAACGACACACGTAATTTGACTACAGTTTTTTCATGTTGAAATTCAGCAAACAATCAAGTCCCAACAAAAACTTTAGGCTTTTAACTTTATATGAACCTTACAAACTCATTAAGAATTGGGATATCATCTGATATTCCAGAAATAATTATCAATAAATTTAAATATGAATGTGTTATGACAATGTATTACATTGTTCTAGAGTAACTGGCATCTTTCTATTTAAGTACTGTAACTGCCAAACCTAAGCTCAAATTAGGATTAGATCCTGAGCAACTCTTTTTTCGTCTAACACGTAAGTCGGTCGGATTTGACCCCAAAAATTTCAATCTCAACCATATTATTCCTTCTGCATAGTAGTGCAAGCAACGCAATTACGAACTTGCAGATAACTATTAACAATACAAAATCCATTGATAAGAATCTTATGAGACCGATGATCCATTTATTTCTCAAAGCAGCATCACTTTTAGTTTTAGGTCATTTTTCGAGATGAAAATTCAAACCCTAAAATTCTGATGCACATGCAACACAACAACGCCGGATGCCATTCATCAAACTCAACACACAAACCTACAATATCTACGAACTCTCACCTGTCGGCGGCGCCAGAGGCGGTGGAGCAGTCGGCTGGATTCTCTTCCTTTTCTTCTTCTCGTAGCTGATGCCCCTCGCCTTGGACTGCAGGTCTCTCACCTCCCGGAGATACAGGCGCACGGCCCGCGCGCCGAAAGGATTCGTCTCCGGCTTTCCCCCGTTCTCCTCGTACGCGGCGCGTAGCCGTCCGATGAGCGCGTCGAGGCTCCCCCACGCCTGCCGTAGCGGGCAGGTGCAGGGTGCGGGTGGGGTGGGGTGACCGTAGAACGGGCAGATCCGCGCGTGGACTTTCGTCTTCCCGAACTGATCGAGGTATCGGAGGAACTCCAGCACGTGGGCCCCGCTACAACGGCTGAGGGACAGCGGCGGGCGGTGATTATTCAGGTACTGGCCAAAGGTGTTCCAGTCTCGGCGCTTCTGGTTCTCGTAACGGCTCAGGGAGAAAACACCACTGACGCCGCCGGAGGATGGTGACGTGGCGGCGGCGTTGGTGGTGGTGATGCTGCTCTCCGAGTTGGAGCTATCCACGTCAGCGAACGAGGATGACGAATCCATCTAGCTGGTTTGATCTGGAAATCTGTTTCTAGGGTTTAAGGATATATAGGAAATGAGAAAACTTGAATATTTTTTTGTATTTTTTCTGAAGTCCGATTGGAAATCTGAATTGAAGTGTGAAGAACTAAAGTGGGTAATATGTAAAGCAGATTTCTTGATTGAAATATGAGAAGATTGCCATTTTTGTAAGGGTGCAGGAGAATGGAAAAGGTTAAATTGGGCAGATGGATGGTAAGACTTGATGGATGGATGAGGAAGAAAGAAGAGAGAGACACAAAAAATTTAAAATTTAAAGTAACAAAAATTCTCCTTTTTCCAATTTTTCAGCACCACCTAAAATATTTATGAAAATGCTTGGTGCTTCTAATCCATTTTTTAACCCTGAAAATTTTTCATTTTATTGAATGCTGATAAGATTACAAGAACTACCCGTAGAAGTTTCCTGGCATCCAGACAAAAATCTGAGTAATCTGAGTAAACTTTGTATCAGCAAAATTCGAGAGTAAAATCCTATCAAAGAGTAATACGAGTGCAGGTTTAGAAATCTTCGGAGAGAACAAAACTCACTGTCTCAACGATGTCCGCCATGGATTTCACTCTACAATCCCAACCGAAACCACCAGATCCCAGTAGGGAATTGTGTCCTCCAACCACTGAGGAAGATTCGCATATGGAAATTCCGGAAAATCAGGAGATCCAGAGCGACGAAACCAAGATTCTTCAACACCCGACCTCGCCGACTACCGGCTCCCCTCCCGAACCTGCAACTAAAGAATCCCAAATATCCGTGATGGGAGATGGCACAGACAAGGAGAAGAACCAGGGCCAGAAGGTAATGCTCCCCTCGTGGAATGGCATGCCTACCTTTAAAGACTGTTTTGCCAGTAAGGATGCCCGCGAGCTGAAGTGGGACTTTGAGATTTTTGAGGAAGATGCAAGATATGGGGTAATTAACGGAATCCTTTCGGTAGACTTCTCGGACCGTATGCACCACCTGATGGAGCAGAGTATGGAGCATACCATCATCATTCGCCCCCTAGAGAGACAATTCAGCTACAATGTTCTCACGCAGAGGCTCGCGATATTATGGAAGCTAACAGGTGCGTTTCAGCTAATTGATATGCCGGATGGATTCTGGTGTGTTAAACTAGCCACAAGAGAGGATTATCACCGGGTCCTACTGAACGGGCCTTGGTCACTTATGGGTCATTACATCATTGTCCACCCCTGGCAAAGAAATTTCAACACTAAGGAAGCCCACATTGAATCTGTACTTGCTTGGATTTGTCTGCCTGGCCTTCCCCCAGAATATTTTCAAGCAGGAATTCTGGAAAAGATCTCAAAACCAGTGGGAGCTTTTGTCAAAGCGGATATGCACACACTTCAGGGGCAAAGAGCTCAATTTGCACGGATTGCCGTGAAAATTGATCTCAAGAAACCATAGGTACCCCATCTTTTGGTTGACGGACGATACTTTCCAGTGCAGTACGAGGACTTGCATCGTATCTGTTTTAACTGTGGCTATTTTGGACATCTAATAGGCGAATGCCCAACCAAGGAAAAGCCTGCAACAGCACCAGGGAGCAATACAGCTATTGTGAGGGAAGAAGTGCCCTCAACAGAGTCCGCTGTGCTTGATGGCAAATCAGAGAGTGACAGACCTACCACTGGAAAAGCCAAATAACCTCTTTGGAGCAGAATTCTCAAAGTCAACGAATCCTGGAAATGAGCCAGGAACTGAGCAAGGCACACAATTCGGGGAATGGATGATAGCTCAAAAAAAAGGGAGGAGAATCAGCATCACCAATGCTACACTAAATAAAGGAAAAGGGACTGTAAAACCTTCAGTAGCATACAAAAATCCCCCCAGTTCAATTTTTCAGCTTCTAGATTCGAAGCTCTGAATCATATCAATGAACTAGCTCTGAATCATATCAATGAACTAACTCCTGGTAATTCGGTTGATATGCAGGGTCTCCGTATTCAAGAACAGCTAGCTACGCAGGAGGGGCAATCAACTGAAATGAGGGGGAAAGATGCACGAGGAGCACAGAAATCTTGCCATCGATCAACTGCCGGTCGCAATAGCTGGATCAAAAAGAAGAATCCCGTTATGACACCCATTCTGGAAGTTGTAGAAAATGCACCTAGTAGCTCTAAAAGACCCCGGACACCTACAGTGATAGCCAATCCACCCAAGATCCCATCGGTTGAAGCTTCTGTTACTCTACCGGATTCCTACATCTCACATTCCACCAATTCGAATCATGTAGCAGTGCATCTCCACCACCCATTAGAGTCCCAGTACAACCATGTGAGGGAGCACTGCCCCACAAATGAACACCAGGAGGAAGGCACCAAAATTAAGGGTATCAGAGTCAGGTCAAAAGTCCAGACTCAACTCAATCTGAAAAAGAACAACGGGCCACATCCTAGCCTTCTCCCAGAGGATGAAGGGGCTGGAATGGATCTGGAGACATGGAATTCCAATGAAGGTGAGGAGGACCCTCCTGATAAGGTACAGTAAAGGTACAACATTCCCTGCTTTACATTTATCTATATGGCTAATCAAACAATAAAAATCTTGGCGTGGAACGTTCAAGGTATCAAGAACGTTCACACAATAGCTACGCTTAAAAATTTGATTAGATTGCATAAGCCTAATATGCTAATCCTCCTGGAACCTAGAGCTAGTAATGAAAGTGCAGATTCCATAATAAAACAAATAGGACTTGGATTTGTGCAGTCTTTTAGGATAGAAGCCAAAGGCTTCTCCGGGGGTATTTGGCTACTTTGGCAGCAACACTTAGAAATAAAGGTATTATGTTTTGATTGGCAATTTGTACATATTACAGTAGCCACAAGTATTTTGCCTATGTTCTCTTTAACTGCAATCTACGGAAGCTTAGCCTTGCAGATTAGAAGATCCCTCTGGGGACAACTTGCAAACTTACCTTCGTCCACCGGTAGACCATGGATTGCTATGGGGGATTTCAATGCTTTTCTGACAAAGTCTGATAAGTGTAGTCACAGAGCAACAACAGGATGCAAGTTATTTAATCGATGGTGTGCTGAATCAGACATGGAGCCATTTGGTTTTACAGGGCAAAAGTACACTTGGGCTCGAGGATTATGTCAAAAACGCATTGACTGGGTGCTAGCAAACACTGAATTTCGAGCTCTAACGAATGAAACACATGTGTATCACCTGCCTAGGATTTGCTCAGATCATTCACCCATACTCACTGAGATAGGTACAAAGACACCCCATGATGCTGGATTTCAGAATTTTAGATATCTAAGGACCTGGGAGGCACATGATATGTGGAGAAATTGGCTCGATCTCATGTGGAACGTTGAGATGGACCTTCCTGCAGCTTTGGAGAATTTAAAAGACAATCTGGATACTTGGAAGATAGATATCTTTGGAGACATATTTAAAAGGAAAAGGAGGGCACTGGGACGGTTAGCAGGGGTACAGAGAGCATTGGAGCATAAATCCTCACAATACCTAATGAACCTAGAGCTGGAACTCAGACTGGAATTGGAAACAGTTATTGTACAGGAGGAGCTGCTTACTTGATGGAATAGTAGAGCCAGTTGGATAAAGCAAGGGAACCGAAATACAAAATTCTTCCATGCAAAATACAAAGTAAAAAGGAGACGTCCGAAGATAAAAGTTATGAGGTTGGAAAATGGTATGTGGTGCTCTGATCATGCAAGGATTATGCTCGAGGTCACTGACTTTTTTAGGAGACAATTCTCTGACTCAGATAGTCAACAGGCAAAAGACATGAAACAATTTCCCATCAGGGGAGCTTTCACCCCTTTAACTTTGGCTTTGTTAACTTTTTTGGATTCGGAAATTTCTGCAGCCGAAGTTAAAGCTGCTGTGTTTGATATGCATCCTGATAAGGCTTCGGGATGTCGTTAATTGAGAGTTTCCATATCATGGCAACATCCTGTAATATCACCGTACACTCCCCGAATGGCAGCCAGAATGTGTGAGTCCGCGAATGTCATCTATCAATCAGCGCAATCATAAAATGTCAATCTATCTGCATAGAACAAGACAAATATGCATCGTGCAATCCAACATCCACTATATATTGAACAACTCGTGGATGCAATCTCAGCTCACAAATATGTTTATCAGCACCCCTACGGGTAAGAGTGGTATCAATATCTATTTGTCCATTTATAATGAGCGTACTCCTATGCTGGGACAAGTCCCCAATAATGTCTTGAGAGTTTGGACGATACAGTCCAGAAAGCTGACTTTGGTCTTGTGTATAAGACATGATGATATCTAAAATAAATTTTTTACTAATGAGAATAATGCATAATAATATAAACACAATAATTATAATAATGAAAATAAATATTAATAACATAAACACAATAATTCTAAATTATTAAAATAAATGTATAAAAGAATATTTTGTCTTGTAGGTACCATCTTTGCCGTTGTGCCAGCTCTCCGCCTTGACGACCATGTACGGATGCATGAGGGTGCCCGGGGGAGCCAAGGCACCCCCGACTAGGAGTAAAAAAAATTAATTTTTTTTTAAAAATTTGTAAAGAAAGTCGAAATTTTATAAAAGTTGCAGAGGAGGAGAAGATGGAAAAAGAAGAATATGGAAGAATATGTCCAAATTCTGGATCCGTCCCTGTCATTGGCGGATGCAGCGTGGTGCCTGGGGTGCTTGGGCACCCCCAACCGACAAAAAAAAACCACTTTTTAGGCTGGAGCTAGGGAGCAGAAGGCTTTTCAGAAAATTGTCGGAATCTTTCGGCGATTTGGAACAGCTTGTAGGGCTCAAACTCTCACAAAACTCACTACAAGGATCCATTCCTACCTCAATTTTGCATCTCTCGAGTTTAGAGATCCTGGAATTAAGCAGAAATTTCGTGTCTGGATGGTTACCGAGCAGCATAGACTTGCCATCAATCAGGGGTTTTAACATTTCTGGGAACAGAATCACAATCTCTGTTCCTGTTGGGATTTGTATAAACTCAACCAAGGTTTTTGTTTTGTAGTTCGCAGATAATCGTTTCAATGGATTACTTCCTGTTGGCCTTGCTTCACTGGAGGAATTTCATATTGAAACAAACTGAATTTGTGGTTGCTTACCTGTAGATCTATTTTAGTTGCTGAATTTGAAGGAGTTCTCTTAAGGAGAATAGCTTTTCTGGGGAGATGGTGGCCTTTTTGGCTACCTCTCTAATCTTGTTCATCTTGACTTATCTTCAAATGAATTTTCTGGGAATATTCCAGACCTGTTTGAGAGATTGGTGCCTTTGAGTTATTAGGATCAACATCTCAACCACTTTGTTCTTTTAATTGAATTTTTACTCTAGGTGTGATTAAATCTAAAGATTTTCCCCAATTGAATGGATATGAAATTTGCTTCACTTTCAGGTAAACATACGAACCAAACTTTTCTTAGATTTTTGTTTCTAGCTCTTGTAAGTTTGTTTGTTATGTCTTTCTAGATTTTATTTTTTATTATACCAAGAAGATAGAGAGGGATCATCCGGGGTATACTAAACTTCTTTATTGTTGTTATATAAGTGTTGGAAATGATAGCGCTGTCATAAAGATTGATTGAGCACCCCAGTACGATTTCTGCATCGTCCATAGCTTCAGATTGAGGGCTATCTCATTCTTCACACAATATTGATTTTAGATTATTGTTCTTCGTCCGTTTTCATATGATTCCCGCCCAACAAACCCTCTAACAAAAACTTCCGCAGCACCAGACCCTCATCATGACTCCTACTTCAACCCTATCGAAAAAAAAAATATTTTTTCTACGTATAAAAAACACATTTTTTCCAAAAAAAATCTTATAATAAAATTCTAATTTTAATCAACCCAACCAAATGAGGTTGTGTTTCCCTAATTTAAGTTTAAAAATATAAAAATTCTCCATCAATTTGGTTGCGTTGATGGTTTGGATTTTTGTAAACATTTGATGCCTGATTGGACTCTTTCACAAATGGACGCCTCCGATTTTACCTAGAAGTTACAAATATCATGTGCACAATTAGTGGATAATATTACATGTATCTCAACTTTGACATACTTCATAAATTTTTTTATGTGGCACCGATCACAACCACACTCATTTTTTAATATGTGGTTGTGATTGTTGCCACATAAAAAGGTCTATGAAAGTATTTCAAAGTTGAGGTACTAAGTAGAATGTTATTGTACATTGTTTTGTTGATGGGTCACACTAATGGACCGAACCTGTATAGTTATAGACCAAAAACCTCGCATTCTTGATTCTAGTATATGGTTTCTGCCATTTTAACCTAAGGGAAGATTTTCGAAGCTTACGATGATGATGACTATTTTATAAATTTTAATAATGGATTAGAAATAGAGCGATGTTACAGAGACAAACAACAAACCGAAAAATTAAATCGAAGGTGGGAAAATGACAAATTTGCCTCCTACTAAGCACAGTAACACTGGCCGGGTCAGGGGTAAAATTGTCATGTTGCCAATTTCAGTTTAATTTTTCGGTATCGTATTTCCCTTAGAAATACACTGGTTGTTGTGTACTCAAATATATATTTTTTTTTGGGTACTTGCAAGGTATCCTACCTGCCGGCAGCCAGTAGACTAATCCTCCGTCCCGGGTGAGCACACTAAGTGGTAAAGAACTGACTAAATATTTCTCTCCATTCAAATGGGTGGGAATCGAACTCCCAACCTCATGCTTAAGGGATGAGGTGCTCAGCCACCACACCAAATATTGTTTTTTAGTCGGTTGTATTCAAATATTGCGGAGATGAAGTTTGTTCATATTTGGATAAAATTCACCCGGACGATTCGCGTAGGAAGGTACTTGGAAATTTCCTTTGTTCCTGTGGGTAAGTTTCTTGTTATTTTCACCGAATTAACTTTGAACTTCGCTGCAGTTTTGCTGATAAACGCCACAAAGGAGCTTTTTCCGGAGAGGGAATCCTCAGTTTTGAAAAAAGAAAAACGCCGCCGCGCTTCCGCTCAAAGTGCCCACGTCGCAACCGCATGTGCCGAAAATACGTGTGAGTGAGGAGTTACACAGAAATGTATCATAATCACGTAATCACCGGTAATGCCTGTTGATATTCTCTGATTTGAACGCCCCCACACACTTACACACTAAATAGTATGGAGAGGCAACCCCGTGCTTGTTCTGGGATGTCCTCTCGTCTTCTGCCGGATACTCGGCCGGAGGTTGATTACCGGCGGAACGGTGAATCTACGGCGTCGAGAATGGTGAAGATTGAGTGCGGGAGGGAATCGGCGGGGTTTGAGGGGAGGGATTTGGAGAGGGTTGGAAAGGAAGAGATATTTAGAGGGGGGAAAAGGAGGAGAATCCCGATGGAAGAAGTGAAATTGAATGGGGGAAATTTTCTGATGTGTGAATCGGATGATGGGCTGATAATGGTGCATGAGCAGACATGGCTTCAGGGGTGTGCAAGAATCAGAGAAGTGGAGATTAAGGAGCGGGAGTTGAAAACTGCTTGGGAGGTTCTGGCAAAGAAGGAGAGGGAAGTGGCGGAGTCAAAGAGGGAAGTGGTGGAGTCAGAGAATAAATTGTCGATCATCTTGAACACTTTGGAGGAACGGATAGATCTGGTGGAGGAAAGAGAGAAGAAGTCGGATTTACAGTTGCAGAAAAAGGCCACTGAGTTGAGATTAAAAGAGGAGGAGTTCCAGAGAAAGATGACACAGTTGAGTTTGAAAGAGGAACAAATAGAGAAGAAATTCCAGAGAAAGAGGAGGGAGTTGAGTTTGAAAGAGGAGGAGTTCTTACTGGTACAGGGAAAGATGAGAGAGTTGAGTAACATAGCGGAAGAGTTTGTTGATAGGGTTAAGATGGAAGATGAGAAGCTTGTGGAGAAGATTATGAATCAAGTTGAGAAGGAGAGGGAGTATGTGATATTGGTTCAGAAGAGGATGGAAAATTTGGAATTGAAAGAGAAGCAGTTGAACATGAAAGA
>JAOYMZ010075465.1:0-11851 GCA_025802335.1 Pinguicula primuliflora | reverse complement strand
AAGGTCCACAATTTTTACGTTCTTTGTTTCAAAGGCAAGCGTAAGTGGATCTAGGACAAGCTCGACCCCTTGTCCTCTCAAGGTATCACCTGCATTAGCCATAACTACAGATTCAATAATGCTCATACTCCGGATAGTAGGATCTAAATCTTCAGCAGAACATGAATTTTGAATCAATTTATCACCTTCAATCTTGACTTCTTCTGCTCCAGAAGCAAAGTAAGATGAAACGCTGGAAAAAGATATTGCAGAAGATTAAGTGAGCAGCAATAATACAGGATTGCTTTATACTGATGGATCACCACGTGTTTATGAAAAAAAAACAAAGAATACATTCACCCTAAAAATATAACGATAAAAAAACAAACAATGGTTGAAGTTGAAGGCCAACACTATGTCATATTTATCTGGAATATGAGGCCCTACGTAATGTCTTATAGATGCATGAATGATACAAGTATAAGTGATCAATGATCTATACCAATACCCAATTAGCATTGTCCCTTGTATACAAAAATCAGCATAATGGATTTATAATTTCAGCACACGTTGCTAACATTACATAATGTACTGAGCATGGAGTTAGTGACCCTCACTGTAAGGAATATGCTTCATGGCTTTGCTAAAAAGACTTATACCACTCCAATGTAAAAACAAAATCAAGAATCTTGCAGCGGGGAATTTTATGTTTCTCGTGTCTTCTAGTCAACCAGGGAAGGGGACATTGTCAAGCAAGTTTGAGAAGTAACTTCATGATGTATGTATATATAATACACTGGTTACATATCTCTCCTTGTGCTTCCAAATCTTGTTAGTATGTTCAACATGCTTACATGCCACAATTTCTCCTACAACTCCGTAGTAGTCTCATTCTGAGTCTAGATTCCATTTCACCGTTTGAGTACATAGCCATCTACTTCATTTTCCAGCATAGAAAATGACCCAACAAAGTTTGATTAATGATCATGCAAGTATATATTAAAATATAAGATCTCCATCACTGGGATTGCAGGTGCCTGAAAATCTGAACTTGAAAGATTGGATGTGGACAGAACATTTCATATGAAGATGCTGATAGGAACTTACTTATTTTCACCCAAGTTGGGCTGCAGATTGAAGTCCTTCTCATTATCTGAAGCGTCAAAGAACATTAAAAAATAACCATCAGCTCCAAGCATGTCATTCGTTTTCACACAACGCCACAGAGAAAAATATAAAGCAAACCCGCAGAGAAAAAATCAAACTTGACAAGTAAATCCAAATGAGAATGCTTCATTATTAGCATGAATTCCAAGAATGAACGCTTTTCACAGGACCATACCCAAATAAGTCCTAATGGCGGATTGAAGAGCACTGTACTTCTTGTTTCCACATTCTTTCAACATGGACTCAAATGCCCGAGTAACAAAACCACCAGCGGTTGCCCCCGCCATATCCTTTCGATCTCAATTCAAGTCACATCATAAAGTGAATCGGTCTGAAAGAAGAAAAAAAAAAGCGAAAAACGAAATTTTTTCCCAGTTTGATCAACTCCCAGGGACGAAGGCTACGAACAAATAACTGAGGCGATTGGAAATGAATGTTGGATGCACGTAAGATTGGATTTGATAAGTTGTTAATTTAATGTTAAATTGAAAATGGACATTTTTTTAATAGAAAGGAAACCATGCAGTGATTTTGGGGAGGTTAATATATTTTAAACCCTAGGTGTATCATTTTTCTAGGTCCCATGAAAAAATATATGTTGAACTCAACCCTAGTGTATCATTTTTCTAGGTTCGCCATTGAAGATAGGTATCCTACTCAAGGAGATCAAAGTAAAAAAGGAGCCTCCAACAGGCGATACAGTTTCGCGACAACCATTAAGATCGAAACTCACGAAGAAGTAGTGGGACCCCTGCTAAGCCAACCTTTGAAAACGAATCAGCACTGGATAGGACTTTCTCTGGCTCCATTCTAATTTGAGCTTCTAGATTTTTCAGATAATTAGTCATTTTTCTCACTAGGCAAATTTGAAGACTAGAGAGTCTATTGGAGAGAGGATGCTCCTGCTGAAAAATATTTCCAAAAAAGTTAATTTTCCAATCATTGATATGAGAGACAAAATCGGCATCCAGTAAGACTCCAACCAGGAACCCAAACATTCATGGGATTCCCAAGCTTGGTAGCAATGAAAATTTCGCACCAAATTAGAGGATACTACCTTGGCAGAAATAGAGACATAGAGTGGTGAGTGATTGGAAGATACTATAGACAAATGTTTAACACAACTATGAGGGAAGAACATAATCAGATTTTCATTTGCAATTGCCTAATCTATCTTTTCGTCACAACTTCCTCTAGCCCACGTGAAGCGAGAGCCCGTGAAACCAAGAGGGATAAGCTTGGATTGATTTATCCAATGGTTGAAGCGGGCACATCAAGGTGGCGACCTTCCCCATACTTTGTCGATTCTTTGAAGGAAAGAATTAAAATCAGTCACAGCTAGCCAGGGCAGGGAAGAAGATCTTGCAATAAAAGAGAGCTTATGCCAAAAATCCTTGCATATACGGGGGTTAGGAGACCCATATACTGCTGTTAGATGAAGTTTATACTGATTATTGTAAGAAATCAACATGTGAATGAATTGTTAGTCACTATCTAAAATAGAAACCTGAACCTCTGGCCTCCATAGGATCCAAATAACAAAAGAGAAACCCTGAGCTTCCAACAAACAGCCCTGCCTTGGATGTGTGAGATCATAGATAAAGACAACTCAAAATGTTAGTTGTACAAACTTTTTTTGTACAAAATTTGTGCAAACTACTAACACCCATTGGATTATTGTGGGCACAATTCATCAATATGATCTAAAGGAGATTAGATATAATTTAATGGTTGGTGTTAGTTTGTACACAATTTGTATGAAAAAAATTTGTACACCTAGTATTTCTCTAAAATGTGTTTCTAAATTCTATCTCCCTTACAAGAAGTTTCGCCCGCAAAACTTGCATAATGTGAGGTTTCATAGATGTGGGTTACAAATTCAATATTAACTCTAGTAAAATTTATTATCAATACCCTCAAAATTTTGGTATCTTACACCCAGCATGTCAGTGGTTTTGTTGGGTAAAATCCTCTTATGTTCACCAAACAGTACTTGAGAGCATTCAGACCACTGATGGTACAGCTCAACCCGTGATTGGTTAGGGTACATACGATGTACTGATTCCTCTATCTTGTCAAATATTTTGTATGCAATGTCTTTTTCGGTAAGCCTCTTATCCATAAGTGTCATTATTCTACAATTAAAGTGTACTGTCACTTTTGATATTTTCAAAGTGACCTTCAAGGAGAAGTGGACAGGTGGGAGACTTGAGTCTGACACTTATAATAAAGGCTTGTGGTATCTGGATCTAGCAGACATGAACTCAGCTGTTTCATTCATGGCGGAGAGATTTGGTGGCATGGGTCGATCTATGGAGGAGTTGTTGTTGCTTCACCATAGGCGCACAGTTCATCCTTTCCTTAGTAATTTGAGTTACCTCTATCCATATTTGTTTGCACATGCGAATAAGGAGAAATTGGTTTGTGAGGAATTAAGTTTGGAAAATATAGCAAGAGTTCTTATGCTAGTGTTGGGAGTAGGAGTTCTCAAATTTTTATGTGATATACTGGGATGAATGGGCAATTTGCCATACTATATCTCTGAATGGGGTAAAGTATTTTGTTTCATTTAATGACTGGTGTTCTCTTGCTACCTGGTTTTACTTGATGAAATATAAGAGTGATGTACTTGCTTGTTTGAAAGATTTTCATGGGAGAGATCAGACTCAGTATAATAAAGTAGTGAAAGTCCTTTGATCTGATAATGATACTGAATATACAAACAGGGTTTTTGACTATGTCTGTTCTCAAATTGAATTCAACTCAGACTAACTACGCCTACAGACCATAGCATAATGGAGTTGCAGAATGAAAGAACATGTATCTTCTTGAGGTTACTCAGAGTATGATGATCTCAATAAATATCCCAAAACACTTATGTGGGCAGGCAGTCTTGACTGTTGCTCGGCTGATTAATTGGAGGTCCTCAAGTATGTTGGACCGCAAATCTCCCTTTGAGGTATTGAACGGTGAGGGTGGGGATCTTCTTTCATTAAATTTTTTTTATTCTTGGTGCTTTGCACAGGATCGTAGGTTGAATGTTGGAAAGCTAGATTCGAGAGGGATGATGTGTGTGTTCATAAGAGACTTTTGTAATTATGGATGTTACATTTCAGGATATGAGCCATATTATGTAGAGGTGACATCACCTTTGTGTGATCCGTTGGATACTAGCAGATGCGAGAGAGGAAAATAATAGTATTGTTTTGAGTAGAGACGTTTTTGTGAGTGATGATGGTAGAGACGTGAGTGATGATGGTAGAGACGTTATTGTGCGTGGTGGTAATAGTGAAGGTGGAGGTTTGAGTAGTGGTGTTGATGATGGATGATTTTTGAGTGCGAATTTTATCTCTTATCCTATTATGACACTTGAGGGTAGTGAATCTCAGAGCTCACATGATGATGGTCAGATTCAGGTGAAGGGGGAGGATTGGATAGTGTACAGGAGGCTGAATGAAGTTCTAGTTGTAAATGCAAGTGTTTACCCTATCTCTTCTCTGGAAACACCTCCATACTCAGATGCTGAGCACCTCGGTGATATGGTTCCTTTCAGATCTCACTCATATGGCAATACGAAACTTCTCTCACATTAATGCAGGAGTTTTACATGATTGTTACATCTATGACATTGTTGGATATGCCTTATTCACATATATGAGCTGCACATGCAACATTAATCGCATAACTTGACATGGTTTCTATTCCTAACACATGGCAGATTGTTATGGTTGATTCCAAATGAACATCAGCCGCACTGGAAGAAGTCAGATCTCTTAAAAAGAATAAAATTTGGAAGCCTGTGACATTACCACCATTCTCAAGGACATATTGAATGCAAATGGGTTTTCATCTTGAAGTAAAATTATGAGAAACGAATTGAATGCTACAAGGTACATTTGGTAGTAAAGGGATACAATCAAACATATAGTATAGACTATGATGAGACATTTACTCCCATAAAGAAGATGAATACTGTGAGGGCACTTAGTTTCTTGGTAGCCAATTGATGATGATATTTACACCAACTTGATGTGGAGAATGCATTTCTTTATGGTATTTTACTTGAGGAGGTATTCATGAAGATACCTATAAATTTCGAGGTATGACATGCATACAGTATCGGCATATCAATGCTGTCATACTTTCTTCAGGTGGCATGGAGGTCAAATAGAGGTCACCAAACTGGCAGATCGAGCTAACCCAACATGTTTTTTTCGGGTTAATAGGTTGTACTTTGTTACCCAGTCTACCTATTTTACTAATGTGTGTTGGACTGGGCTGGACTCTTGGAAAATGGGTTAGGCCAACCTGCCAAAAAAATATATACCATTTTCAAAGTCATCAGGGTCAATCTATTAAACTCAAGTTGACCTGCTTTATTATTTTAAATATATATTTTGATAAAATGTGTTACATTTGTTAATAAAATATATCTTATAAAATAATTTTTCTTTTATGAAATAAACAATACCAAATAAAATAACGCTAAACCATATTTACCATATATTTTAATTTTTTTTACTTTATTTTGAATATGTATAAGAAACCATAGAATAAATCTAAATGATGAAAGAAAATTAAATGACTAAAAAATGTATTACTAAGAATCAGTGTTCTAAGAGGTGGAAAGCGGTGGCGGGGCGCCTCAGGCCCCGCCACCGCCTCGGCCGCCTTGGCGCCGCCCTGGGGTTTTTGGTTTTTTTTTGGTTCCATTCAATTTATTTTGTGTGTTAACTAGTTTTTTTTATTCCATTCAATTTATTCTAACTCATGAACTCTATATTTTTAACTAACAAACTTCTGTTTCAGCGCACAAGCTATGATGTCTTCCCAAAAGAAGAGAGTCTATCAATCCAAAAGGAATTTAACATCATTCCATCAATTAGACATTAAGCTTCAAACAATTATCATTCGCATATAGATTTTATTCACTACCCAGCATTCAAATAAGACAATTATAATCTTTCATGACATGGACCATGAATTTAACATCATTCCATCAATTAGACATTTTATCAAACACTTTGAAGGCATACATAATTACAAAAATAAATGACAAATAAATGAAGAAGAAAACTGCAAAACAATGAAACCGCAAAACCGTTTAGATAGACAAGGCAGTCGCCGTGGCGGGCGAGGCGGCCGCCGTGGCGGGCGAGGCGACCGTCGTGGCGGGCGAGCCGCCCTGTCACTCCGATTTGACTAAAGTCGGAGCGCTTTTGAAGTTCTGGGCGACAAGGCAGCCGCCTTGACGCCGTGGCGGCCGCCTTTTAGAACACTGCTAAGAATTCAACATATATGACTTTGAAAATTATTTCAAAAATATTATTTCAAAATGGTAATCGATAAAGTTTCTCAATATATTCCATAACAAAGTCTCTCAAATATTTCCTATTAGAGTTATTTCACTGTAATTCGACTTTATGAATAATACAAAGTGTCATAAAATCTTTTAACAATGTTACAAACACATTAATCCGTTTAATAAATATTAAGGAGAAAGAAGTTATTTTCTTCATAGTAGTTCTAGTAAAAAAATATTTTTGAAAGAATTGTTATGAAAAAAATAGTAATTTAGAGTTCACGAGATAAAAATGAATTAAATAATAAAAAAGTGCGTGCCGGGCCGGTCAACTGGGTTATAAAATTAGAACCCAGTCTGGCACGCCAAAAAATATAGGCCAACCTCACTCATATTATATATGTCGAACTAGTCTGACTCATATTTTATACGGATCAGACTAACTCATATCTGCTTTTTTGGCGGGTGTACTGAGTCAGACTCAAATGGTGATCTCTAAGGTTATATCATCATTCTGCTGTGTATGTTGATGGTATGATCATCATAAGTAATGATGAATATAAGATTGCTCAGTTGATGAGAAGTACAAAAGGAATTTGAGGTGAATGATCCAGACATATTTCTTTACTTTCTTGGAGTGAAGATATCACATGGAGCACAAGGGGATAGTCCTGCTACAGAGGAAGTATACACTAAACCTCCTCACCGACACTATGATGACCAACATCATACTCATTAATCAGAAGGTCAAGTTGAGAGCAGAGGGACTTTAGCTGATCGAGAAAGATATTAAATATTGGTAGTCAGGGTGATATATCTAACTCACTCATGCCCTAAAATATTTTTTGTTGTGAGTGTGGTGTGTCGATATATGCATGCCCGCATAGAGGATCGCATGAATGTTGTGTACCACATTTTGAGATACCGGAAGAGTGCACCAAATACGGAACTGATCTATGAAGAGTGGATACATAGAGGAGTGGGTTGTAACGAACCCGAAAATTTGTCAATATTTGCGGACTTCGTTAGGGCAGTACTGTCCACTATGACTATACCCGAGCCCAAATCACTTGAGCCATTTAGTCCATTAGATCGCGATTAAGGAATAACAAACATAATTCAAATATCCTCATCCTCACATAAGTGCTACTTCGTCCCAACGTTACTCAATATAACTTAAGTCGAATTAAATCCAATAACCTATCAACCATAACAAAAGGTTCAACATCTCCATTCATTTCGTATTATGAATTCTTAAGCAAAAGATCGCCTTCAAAATATCTTCTTCAAACCTTGTTGATATCTTGAGTCTGTGAGTCTGCAATAATTAAACATGAACACACACGTAAGCTCTAAGAGCTCAATGGGTAATCTTACACTCGGGTGTACCACTCCCCTCCTATAATGAATGAATGCTTAAAAGGAATAGCAAATAACAAAAAGTAACACATTCAAAGTACATCCTTCCCATGCATCTATGTTTCTCATGACTAGATAATTTAATTAAAAAGAGACAAGAAACAGAGCAATCATATCAACTCAAACCTTGTCACATAACCTCAATCATCACATTATACTCACATTCACAAACATCATACCACAAGGCTCCCCATTGTCACGCAGGCATCCCAATGCCACACAGGCGCACCACCTGGGCACACAAACCCGTAATTATACCTCCATTCACATATAAACAAATAAATCACACACTCCTCAAAACCTGAAAATGCCACACAAGCGTCCCACCTGGATACATAGGCCGTAATCTCCCTCATATCTCCATCAGACACATAAAATACAGAATTAAATCTCAACCCATCTCAATTGTCATACAAACATGCTCCAGCTCGATCACTTACAATTTGATGCATATACTCGAAACAAATAGCAAAATTTATGGTAGGGTGATCGTGTGCATTTGTTTTCATGTATGAGAAATTCTTCAAATAGCATACAGTGGACAGAAATGCTCATCCTTTATCTTACTCCAAAACCACATCGAAATCATGTACAAAGAAGGGTGTTCGTGTGTAATGAATTCTTTGAGGTTAAAAGGTTATGTCCGGAGCTTCTTTTCTTGACGGGAAAACAATCCTTGCTCTTGTTCTACCAACTGTGGTTCACGTTACAGCTCATGAATAAATCTCTCCTCACAACTACCTTTGAAATCCACAGCTACCACTATTAGCTCTTCTATAATAAAAGAGTTCATAAAATACACGTGATGGTAGTGTGAGGTGAGCTTCCACTTGTATCTCAAAGATTCATTGGTTCAACACCAACTTCATAAAACTAACAGTTTGTAACTAATGTAATAAATATGTAATCATCATGCTCCACATAAACACAATTGGAAATTAGTAAATACTCCAAATTCTATCCGGTAAACGTGAGTCCTCATACAATAGAATAGATATGATGGCTGTGTGATATGTGGTGAGTTGCAGAATTTGTACAGCAGGTCAGAGCTCATCTCCTGTGGCTCAAGAACAACCGTCACATAATTATCAACTAAGACACATAGAAACCAGTTTCAAAAACTCATGCCACACGATGCAGATACTATGTGAACAACATACGATCAGTTTTAAGTAGGGCTGAAAATCCGGCACCGCACCGCCGGTGCGGTGCCGGTCACACGCCGAACCGGCGGTGTGAAACCGCACGGTGCCGAACCGTGCGGTTCGGCGGCGGCGGTGCGGTTCCGCACCACCGTGCGGAACCGCACCGTCTTTCACGTCTGGTTTTAAGGGCAATGAGATTTCAGAATTTTTTTCCCTTGCCCACGATCTATATCATTCTACCACGGTTTGCCCATATAATTCAGCTTCAGTTCATCTTCCTAATCTAGCCAAAGGTTCAATTACAAGACACATAGTATATAACCGTTCATCTCCATCAAACACAATTTCATGAACACATTTGCAGCAATCAGAGAGAACACATAAACACGTAATGCTCAAACATCTACAAACTCCAGTCTACCCCACCCGCAACACCCAGCGTGTAGGAAATCCCTACAGCATACGTGATCTAAATGCAGCATTTACATACATTCACACTTGATATTCAAGACTCAATATCCATTATTAATCTCACACAAACACAAGCATATGTTCGAATCTAAATTGACAAGAACAGAAAGATTCAGCACATAGAAGAAGTAGACTGACATCTCTGTTGGAGAAATGCCTTATAGGCATTTGATGAGGAAGATGTAGGCACATAGAAGGTAAGGGTATAAATACTTTTGCCCACAAGTGGATTATAAAGTATTTGTGAGGGGATGGGCCATGCTCTCGCGCGCCGCCGCCGCCGCAGCCTGACCCGGTCAAGTCCACGCGCGCTAGGCCGAGGCTCTCCTCCAAAGCCCAATATTATTGGCCCAAAAAGATATTAATCTATTTGATTTTATTATTTTTGGGCAATCCCTTCCACACTAAGAAGATAAAGAAATATACATGTGGATATGTATAAATAATGTTTACACGTGGGATAAGCATTATCATTAGTTTTCGAAACCTACGAGATGGTGACTTAGTGGGACTCTAACTCATGCAGGACGTGACGGTTCGTGTTATAGTGAAAGACAAACTCTGGTTATCTCCCCTATAAATACATCTCAAGGGGGTCTCGAAAAATTCAATTGCGAATTAGCAATCCACACATATTCTTCTTCTTCTTCTTCTCGAGTTCACTCTGACCAAGGGTTACAGGGGTGTTCTTCTCCAACCTCCTAGCACGAAGTGTTTGTGCGAAAGAGGTGGCTGTGTTAACCTTCGGGAGCGACCGACGTTCTGACCATTAACACTACAGTGGTGCCGAAATCGCTTTCAAGGTAGTGTGCGCGTCCACGACACAGCTTGAAACAGAAAAATCGATAAGTTCTCGCATTCGAAAATTTGCTCTAAATTACCAACAATCTCTAACACCCTATCTACCCCAACCCATAGTAACCACGTGTGTAGCCATCCCTACCTTCAGAAAATTCCGATCGTCCGTCGCTCCCTTCCGGTCAGATCACTGATCGAGTCTTCCTCTCACCCCCAATCCTTTGTTGCACGCATTCTAGGGTTCTATCTGTCGGAGAAAGGAGTCATTATATAATTTAATTGGCCCAGTTTATGGCCCAGATCCAAATTTCCTGATTCACCCAGACCATGTTTAAAGTGGTCTTCTAATCATCACAATATACTCCACATTACCATACTTGGAAACTTATATATATAAATTTAAGAGCTACCTTTTTAATTAAATTTAACTTATCCTAGTGAAATTAAATTTCAAAATTCTTCGTACGTTATATGGGTACTTAGACATCGAGAGATAATGTAATGCTAATTAGACGAGTTGTGTCGATGACAAAATATTGACCTCATAATATTGCATATTTGTAGGTGATAATCTGGTCTCATGAAAAAGTAATAAACAATTCAACATGTTTTCATTAAAGATAAGTGGAATAGTGGAATATTAGAGGTGAGTCATGTGGTCAAAAGAGATCAAGCACATGTTTGTCTCACAAAATGACTTAGTGAAAGACTAACTAGATTCGGCAATAAGATGCGTTTATTTGATATTCTTTCCCCATCTTAAGAGAGGGTCTTGGTACGTGAAAATACATTTTAGTTCTTTACCGTTTATTGTACAAGTCTGATTTTGTTCCAGGTTAATGTGTTTGTAATGAATACCAATGGGTTCCACGGTTAAGACTTTTATTTATTTATTTTATAACTTTTCTTATTAGAATAATACATATTACATTTTTTTTTAAATTCAAGTAGTTCAACTGGTGAGCTGGATACCTTCTAATATGGAAGTACAAGGTTCGATACTTTTGCCGATCCGAAAAAAACATATTTTTTCAAAAATATTTTTTAAAGATTCCTACAACTATAATAAAAAATTCATTATAATAGTGTTTGAGAAATGGGCCGCTCCGCGCTCAGGCTGCCTAGACGACACTCACCTGCTTGGCATACAAAAATTTTTAATTAAAAATACAACACCCAACATAAAAAAAATCATGGATTGCAAAAAAAATCATCAATTAATAATAACAAAGACACCAACTAAATAAAAACAACATCACTTACCAAAAAAATAAAAACAACATCCACCTTTTTTTTTTAACATCCACCTTCAAAAAATAGCATCTAACATAAAAAAATAGCAACTAATATTGTAACGAACAAAAAATTCACACCTTGGGATTTTGGGTCGTTAGGGAAGTGAAGTCCATGGCTTCATCCGAGCCCATTTCATTTTCCTAAAAAATGTTTCCAACATCCATAAAAGTCCATTACTGTACAATAAGTCGGACACTTATTGTAACTTCCCGTCATACAAAATAGTTACAATATTACATTCACATCACGACAAAACATAGAGTACAAAATAGCC